>NNCB01000065.1:0-29946 GCA_002317545.1 Scenedesmus quadricauda | reverse complement strand
TGCGGCCATCGCATGAGACAGACGAACGGATCGACTATATTGTGCCAGCAAACGGTCGTCTTACGATCAGCTGGGAGACCTGACCGCAGCAGAGCGCGGATCAGTTTCGCCTCAAATAGGGCATTGGACTGGACTGTGCCGAGAAGCGCGGCGACGGGTCCGGCCAGGCTGGCCGAGACGGATGCCTTGCCGGCATCGCAGGCCACACGTCTTTTTATGACGGAGCCTGCACTACGTTGACCTGCTTCCCAGTCTACAGTAGTTCTTCGCGCTAAATCAAGAGGCGAAGGCCGTTTTGATGGCCTGGGCAGTCAGGCGCGGCGGCTCTGTGTTCTGAGAGGGAGCGCACGCATCCAAACACCCTGGCAGCAGCGGCCAAGCACCTCTCGGCAGTGGCAGCAAGCGCCAGGCATTGTTGCTCGGCGGGCGCGCAGCAGCAGGAGCGGTGGCGGCTGCGGCTGCTGGCGGCGCCTTGATCCAGGGGGCAGCAGGGCGAGCAGCTGGCGAGCCGGTGTTGGGCGAGGAGGCTGACACCCAGCTGTTGTTGGGTAGCTGCGTCGCAGGCAGGCTGCCGTTCTGCGCAGCGGCTGAAAGATTGCCGCACTGCCTAGCAGATTCTTTGAGGGTGCCTGAGTATTCAAATGAACACAGCATCTGCGCAGTACTGCAGTTTGTGTCTGAGCGGTCGCTGATGCGCAATTGCTCGATATGTGTTTTTTTTGCGTTGGTGCTGGGAGAGAACCGCCGGCCGGTGCAGCTGCAAACCACTATTTAGGAGTACAGCGATGTGCTTTGACCAGCATTGCTGCAGCTGGTGGGGTTTGCGATTATTCAAGCCGCGGTAAGGTCATCCCTTGCGTGATGACCTTGGTATTCTTGTCGATGAGGATGCTCATTCGAAAGTCTCTCCGAGTTTTGACCTAGCGCGATTGTCATCGAACCGAGTCTTCAAATAGCGAACGCTCCAACCGATACAGTGGGCCAAAGACATTCCTGCGATCAGCACGCCCAAGAAATAAGGGAAAATCTGGGCGCCATATTCATTCAACGATGGATCGTTCGGGTCGCCAGTCCAATGGAGAGTATAGATGTTCAGCGCAAGCGGCCTGATCAATCCACATCTGGGAAGGCGATTTCTAAACGGAAGCAATATTTGACACCAGCCGAGATCCTGAGCGCTCAAGTGCAAAGGACTGGCTGCGCGCTAAGGGCATTCCGGCAGTGATCGCTTTGAGCCCTATGGTATGTTGGTGCAATGCTCTTATATTATAAACATCCCTCATCTTGCTATGAGGGAGTTTTGACCTTCAAGCGCAACATTGGCCAGATCTCGCTGCGGCGCCACTTGGAGGTAGGTACCTGCACCACCGGCGGTGCAAGCCTATGGCGCTTCTTCAGAAAGGCGATGGCGTATGCCTCCTGTCGTTCAAGTAAATACCATCGGCAATATCATTTAAGCAAGTCGAATGCCCCGTCTTCGGTCTTACTTTCGCCGCGGACGGGGCATTTCGTCAATACCCAGCGTAGTGAGGTGCGGGTTCATGATCCGTTTCTGATGGTGACTGAAAGTACCTTACGCGCACCTCAAACGGGTCTGAACGGCCGGCCCGCCCTTCAGGTCACTTGTAAGTGATACCCGCCATGAAGTTGCGACCATAATTCTGATAATCGCGAATCTGGCGCGGGTCGTTGTTGTAATAGGTCACGAAAGGCTCGTTCGTGAGGTTCGACGCCTGAAGCGGATGCCGCGCCTGCGCTCGCAGCCCGCGGAGTACGAGCAGCGGCCCTGCTGCGCGTCGTGAAGGCGCTGCGGCAGGTTGACCGCAAGCAGGCGACGCCGAAGCTGATCGCTGCCGGCAGTCGGGATGCAAAACAGCAATGGTATCAGATCGTGCTTCCTGAACGCGTGGTTCGGCCATCGCGGCGACGCCCCCGCTGGCGTCGGCGATCGCGGCGGCGGCGGTGCCCCGCAAGACGTTCAAGGGCGCCTCCCCAAGCGCCGCGGCCGCGCGGCGCGTCGTCGAGCTGCTGCAGCGCAGCCTGCAGCTGCTGAATCAGCCCAGCAGCAACACGTGAGCCGCCGGGCACGCCGCTCGCTGCTTCGCGCGCGAACGCCGCCGCGCGCCTGCCCCCGCAAAAAGGGCCACGCCGCTGCCATCCTCACCGCGCACTGCCTCTCTGTCGGCCGCCTCGACTCGGGAATGAAAATCGCTGTCGCTGCGGCCCACATCCTCGGCTGATGCGTGCGCCCCGTCGAACCCTGACCGCGACACCTGCCACCCCATCCTACACGCCCCGCTACGTCCGCGTCCTGGCGGATTATCACCCTGGAACCCCTGGTGTGCGCCCTGGGCGCCTTCCGCCCCAACGAGGGCTTCGTCCCCGGCAGCCCCGGCTGCCCGATCGCCGCGCTGGACGCAATCTTCGATGCCGCCAAGGAGACGGGCGTGGACCTGGACGAGGTCGTGGCGGCGCGCGGCCGCAGCGACGTGCTCTGCGACCGCGGCTGCGCGAACCGCGGCGTGGCGGCGGCGCAGCGGCAGCTGGTGCTGCTGCCGCCGGTCCGCGCGACGGCGTTCCATCAGGAAGGAAGGACGGAGGCGGGGCTGGCGGCAAGGAGTCATAGTTCCCGGTCTTGGAGAAGCCCATGGCCTCCAACTCTGCCGAGAACTCTTCAAAATCAGGTTGGCAGATATCGGTCACGTCGGGTGATTTTCCCGGAGGTTCGTTGAAGCTAAAAGAAAACGGGACTCCCGACTTCGGGTCCTCGCGCATTTCGAACCCATACCACCAATCCTCGCTTATCTGCTCGCCTGCTGTAATAGCCGGACGAACCTGTGTGCGTCAAGCACGCAACTGCCCCATGCCCCTGTCGCAGAACTTCTCATCACTGGCGCCCCCCCCCCCCCACGCAGGACGGCAGCGTGCAGCGGAGGCCCTGGGCAGCGCCATCGTCGCCCAGATCCCGTTCGCGTCCGTCCAGTCCAACCAGATCTCGCCAAGATCTCGGAGCCGCTCCTGGCGCCCGACTTCATGCCCGAGCGCCTCGACGCATCGTCGGCGCTGGGCGGCGGCGCGCCGCTGTGCACCGGCTGCAGCAGCCGCGGCAGCAGCAGCGGCGGCGCCAGCAGCGCGGGCGGCGCGAGCAGCGACGGCGGGTTCAGCGCCGGCGCCAGCAGCGACGGCAGCGGGGGCGCTCTGCAGTACGAGCAGTGCGCCGTGGTGCTCGGCTCCGCGACCACTTCCTCGCCTGCACGCGCCGCGACGGGCGCTGGATAGTGCAGAACGACACCGAGTGCTACGTCGTCGGCCATGGCCGCATCGAGGACGTCCGACGCCTGGTCCGCACCCTGCGGCTGCGGCCGGTGGTCGCGTTCTACCACACAGACGCCCCGCCGGCCGCCCTGCGGCGGCGGCCGTGCGGCTCGTGCGGCGGCGACTCGCAGCCGCTCGACGCGGCGCCGGGGCGGGGCCTGCTGGGGGGCGGCGGCGATGACGAGGACGCTGACCTGGCGGAGGCGATCCGCCTCAGCCGGAGGAGCAGGAGGAGCAGGGGGCGCCGCAGGCCGGCGAGGCGGGCGATGCGGCGGCCAGGAGCGGCGGCGCCCGCGGCGACGGCGACGCCGACGAGCTGCCGCCGCGGCCGACGAGCGCGTTTGCCTTCGTGTCGAAGAAGGCGCCGGCGCCGGCGCCGGCGGTCGCGGCTTCCGCCTCGGGCCGCGCGACGGCGCTCTCGCGCGTGCTGAGCCGCGGGCTGAGCCTGCTCAGCGGCAGCAGCCTGCGCGACAGCCGCGCGGTCAGCTTGGACGTCGACGCCGCGCCCGGCGCGGCCGCGCGTGCGGCGGACCCGGCGGCGATGGCGCCGGTGCGGGAGGAAGAGCCGCGGGCGGCGGCGGCCCCCGAGGCGGCCGCGCCTGTGTTCTACGGCACGCGAAGCGCACCGCCGCGCAGCGCATGGCCGGCGCGCTGCACAAGTGCGACAAGGTGGCCATTGGCGCGGCGCTGTCGCAGAGCAGCGGCTGGCGCGCGCCGGAAGGAGGCCGCGGACGGCCGCCGCCGGCCTCAGGGCGGCGTTCGCCTGCCAGAAGGGCGGCGCGGCGGCGCGCAGGCGCAGGCCGTCCCGAGCGGCGGCGAGGCGGTTGGGTGGCAGCCGCGGCGGCGGCGCGCTGAGGCGGCTGATCCGTCCTGCCTGCGGCCGAGGGCCGCGTGAGGCAGGGCTGCCGAGTTTCTGTCAGGCGCTGGGCGCTCATCACCCAGCGGAGCATATATAGCTATGCGCCTCCGCCCAGCCCTGGTGGCTGTTGCATGTGGCACAGCCCCACTTGTTGTTTGTTGACTAATTTTAGTGCCCAAAGTACCCCTATAGCTCTATTGTACAAATGAGATAAATTCTGAAGTAGAAGTACCTCACCAAATAATCATTTACCGAGCGGCCAACCTATAGGGCTGGGTTTTGAAGCGAGGGAGTGGAAGTCCGAGGAGCTGCTGCGAGTGTGCTGCGCATCCCTTGTGGCGGCACATGCGAGCGGCGCTCGCCTTTCCAAACGGACGCGGGGCTGTGACGGGCGGCGCGACGGCCGGGCGAGCGCCTCAGGCGCCACGACCCCGGTGATAGCCGCCCCTCTGCCCCGCGTGCCGGCTGCATGCAGGCGGGTGGAGTCATGCTCCCCGCGGATGATCGTTTTGTCTTGGGCCGCCCTCACAACACGGGGGGTTAGGTCCCTCGACCGCAGCTCTCAAGCCCAACGCTTGCTGCCTTATGTGGGTGCCTGATCTGGCGGCTTGGTGCCCCAGATTCGCACCTGTTTGGGGGGTGACGAGCCACCGTCACCCCTCAGCCATGCGAATCTGATGGGCGGCGCGATCGGCCGGGCGAGGCCCCAGGCGCCACGTCCCCGGTGATAGCTTGGTTCCTCCGCGCACGCTGGATTTAGGTGGGCGCATTTCTCAGACGCCGCATTGATACAGGTCGGCTTGTATCTCGCCCACTAAGCAGGGTGAGCACGGCGCTTACTGTGTACAGCCTGGCTTTAACTACGCGATATATGACGAAAAGGATGGAGCCGTTGTGCTCTGCTGAACCCCTCCGCGCTCTCGATGAGCGCTCAGACGAGTTCGCCGAGGGCAAGCGCGCTGCTGCGATCCACTTTTACAGGCATCTCCTGCCATCGGTTAGCACTACGCCGTGTTGTTGGCCGTTGCTGCGACTTCCCTCGATCTCTGAGCGTCACGACTCCCTGCCTCGGCACTGGCATCTGGCCCCCTGGATAAAACCGATCCTGGACAGCCTGTCATTCCTGCCTTGACATGAGCACCGACCACTGAACGCTCGTGGAATGGGTCGCATTGAGCTTCCTGGTGCGCTTGCGCATGCGCCGTACTGCTAATCGACAAACGCTGCCCTGCGTGGAGACGGTCGCCACCGCCGGCAAGGGCAACGGGACGCGGACTCACTGCATCCCGTTGAATGTTTCCTGGATACGCAGGTAATTACCCACATAAAAAGTTATCATAAATATTGATGCGGGGAAACGGACTTTCCAATGCAGCTTTCTCATCCTGCTCTGTGACTGCCAAACCGCCACATTCGCTGACCGCGTAAGTGCGTGAATGGACCGGCATAATCAGGTCTACACCACAATGCTGCCAGGTTGCATGTGTGCAGGGGTACGCAATCGCTGGGGTACGCAATCGCTGGATCATTCTGCGTCGCCGGGAAACCCGATGCGCCTAGGCCGTTTCGGGTGCTCTCGCCATGGATCCCCATACTCAGCATTGCGGCAAGTGGATATCTGATGTGGAGCCTCCCGCTCGACACATGGACGAGGTTGGCAGTTTGGCTTTCGCTCGGCGTGTTCTTCTACGTCGGCTTGGGTGCGACGAGGAAGCGGCGTCCATCATAGGCTTTAAGGAACGCTGGTTCGAGGCTTCAACGTCCGCTCGAACAGCTCTGGATGCGACGGTACTGGTCGTACCACGCTTCCGGGTGCTGGTAGGCGTGGCGCTCCATCGGGTAGCTGGCCAATTCCCATTGTGGCCAGCTTGCGAACTCGCCCAGCACACAGTCCTGCAGTACACGTTGCGTCTTGCTGGCGTGGGCGATCTCGCAGGTGGTCCATGCAGGCCTGTGGCGCCCCGCAGCTGCGCGGGCCCCGATCGCGCCGGAGCGCGCGGCGTCGGCTTCGGCTTCGGAAAGCCGCCGCCGCGTCCCGATCCCTAGGACGGCGCCCGGCTCGGCCTCGACGATATACCAGCATTCCTCCTTCCCCGCCGGCCTGCCGCGCGCCAATGCCTGATCGTCATCGGGATGGACCTGGATGGAAAGCCGCTCGCTCGTGAAGATATATTTGACGAGAAGTGGATTATGTTCGGGCGGGTCGAACCATATTTCACCGACGCGGCGAGGCCGCAGGCTGTCGCTGAAAGCGACGGCCGGCCGGCGCGGCTCCTCAGCGGAGCGCTGTCGACAACCGGCATCAGTCGCCGAGGCAGTACGCCGCATGCGTGCGTGTGTGGCCCCCTCGCTGATAGCTTGCAGCCCTGGGCGGGGTGTCGACCATTCGCCACGCAGCAGCGCCCCCCAGCCATCGCGAGTGCACGCCGCACCGTTGGCGGCCCCCGGCGACGATCCGATTCATCAACGCTCCCGTCCGCGCGATCAGGCCGGCAGCTTGAAGTCGGCGACCGATCGACGCAGGTCCGCCGCCAGTTGCGCCAGGTTGCCGATCGACTCGGCGGTCTGGTTCGCGCCCTGCGAGGTCTGCGAGGTGATCTGCTGGATCGTGTTCATCGTCGCGCCCAGCCTTGACCTGTCTGTCAAGCTGTTTGAACGTGCTAGGCGGCCGTGCAAATGCTGTCAGTTCGGCTGTTGTGTCGATTTAGAGGGTGTATGCGCATGCAGCATATGCTGACTAGTCAAAACGCGTCGATCGATTGAGCCATAATTATTGGCAGCTGCCATCCTGCCGGCTGTGGTGATTCGAATGCGCCTCTAGCGCCGGCGCACTGAACCTTTGATATGGTTGTTGGCGATGTAAACATTAGTACCGTTTATACCGGCACCCTCATTGACTCTCAACTCTCAACTCTCAACTCTCAACTCTCAACTCTCAACCCTCAAACAACTCTCAACCCTCTGGCCCCAAAGACGGGCCGCAAGCTGGGCGTGTCGGAGGAGGCCGTCAGGGCCAACGCCGCGTCACTGGAGAGCCTGGTGCCTGGCTTGGCCCGAACCTCGACAAAATGGAAGGCCGTCAGACTGGGTGAGCGGGAATTAATGGGACGGTGTCAACAGTACCTTTGTTAGTGTGGTTCTTGTAGTTGGACTTGTCGGGTGATTTTCGTGCATCACAGCAACTCGCGTGCGTTACCACCGCCGGTCTCTTGCCGTCCCTGGCTCCCGTAGCTCCGCCGTACGGCGCAGCGCGGGCCAACGCCACACAGGCCACCTGCCCGTGGCGTCCCTCCCAGCCGTCTGCCTTTGGATCCACGCACGTGTTCATGCGTCTGGCACAGCGCCACCTCAGCAGAGTCCTGAGCAACTCCCCGACGCCTGCCCTACATCGTCCACCACCCCCAGGCGAAGCTTTTGAAGGACACCAGCCGCGTGGTGGCCACGGTTATTGCGCTGAGGGGGGCGCTGCCCTCGGCCGAGCTGGGTGCCATGTTATCCCGCCAGCCGCGGCTGCTGCTCGAACAGGAGCCTGGCGCCCGGTCAGAATATGTGCGGCAGGTGGGGCTGGGGGCGATTGTGTGTAGTTTGATGTGCATGTGCATGTGCATGTGCATGTGCATGTGCAGTGCATGTGTGCGTGCACGCTTGGTCATGTAGGATTCCATCTGCGATGTGCAAGTGCGTGCGCACACACACGTGCGTGTGTCAGGCACGTGTCGTGCTTGCATGTGTTGAGAGAGAGAGAGTGGAGTGTGTGTGTGTGTATGCGTGCGCGTGTGCACGCACGCACCCACGCAAGCGTGCATGTGTATGTTGAGGGTGCATCTTGTCACAGCTTTGCGCCCTGCACACCAACCTGCCAACTGCTCATGCACCCTCCCCCTGCCCCCCTCAATGCCTGGCTCTGTTAGCATACGTCCGGCATATCGAACGCGCCACTCATCGTCTTCCGTCGGCGCTACCACACGAGAATCCTTCTCTTCGAGTTGAACTCGGCGCTGCTGTCGCGCTGCCGCCGTGCACGTCATGGAAGCAGGTGCCCAGACATCAACTCGCGCCACGCGCGCTGGACGCAGGGCGCGGCGTGGACTGGGCGGTCGCGGCGTGGTGGTGTCGGACCAACACCTGCACCTGATCGCAGTCCGTCGTAATTGATGGACGTGTCCCGAACATAAATTCACGTTGCTCTGGCGTTGGAACTTGCTTGGCGACGGCAGTTCTGCCGTGGTTCAAAGCCTCAAACCAGCAACCACACCGTGCGCTTCCAATCAGAGGCTGCAGTCACCACATCCACCAGTCAACACACACGCACACAGACGCAGGCGCGCGCGCCCAGACCACGCACATCGATGCTCCATACTACCTGTATGCCCTGGCGCTGGTCACTTGCGGCTCTGCTTCCCCAAAGATGATGCCATGGCGCTCCTGCAGTTGGGGCGGACACACTTTTTGGGCCTTGGGCTGATCTGCTCGAATGTTGCGGCATGACGCTCGTGCCCCGGGCCCCTGCGCATCAGCCCCAACCGCCCCTTTGCCCCAAACACCGGCGCGGTTGCCACTGTGCGTACCTGGGGCCTGCTGCATGCCGGCTGCTTGGCGGGGCACAAGGCACCTGCTGACCTGCGACGGCGCGCCGCGCTGATGTCCAGGGTTGCCCACCTCTCCTCAAGCCACCGTAGCAGCGGGCCCTTGGACTTGTCCTGAAAAAGCCTGTTTCCTCTTACTTGTCTGCCTGACAACACAAACGCCAACAAACATCCCAGGCCAACCCCTCGCTCCTGCGCAACCTCCGTGGCCCGTTGAGCTGGCGGCAAGCCCGTCCACTACGTCTGCGACGAGGCCGCCGACTGGAACCCTGACCTCGACGACCTGGAGAGTAAAATCACGCCCCGCACAGCGCGGCGCTGGTCCGGGTGACAACAACGCACCGGGGCCGTCTACGCCGCAGGTCTTGACGCATCGCGCGCACTGCGCTGGACGTGCCCACATTTCCTTGGGCGAAGAGTACGACGGATTGTGAGGGCCGCCGCCACTCCCCATGGCTCACTGGTGACACGCTGTGCGGCTGTGTGTGTGTGGCTGTCATTGGGGAGGTTGGCTTTGGCACCCGCGTGGGGCCTGCCGCTTTTTTCCCCCCTGCCTTCCCCTGATTGCGTTTCGGCTCCGCAGCGTGCACACATGGATGCACGCGTGGACATGGGCACCCTGCTGCACCGAAGGCCCGACGGCCGCGTGGCGCTGGTCGCGCGGCGCTGGAGTGGAGAAGACTGACGATGCATCTGGTGCTGTTGCCAAACGACCCCACGGGCGATGCCCTTTCCTCCATATCGCGCGTCCCATCGCCGCCGCTCGTTTATGCAGAACAGCCAAAACTCTTGGGGCCATGCGGCCGTGCCCATCAGGGTGCGCCCCGCTGTCCCGCTGCTGGGGTGTATCCTTGAGTCCCCAGCAGCGCAGCCCGCGCCACCCGCTGCCTTGTCGACAGTTACTGGAACAAGTGCCTTCTTGCCGAATGCGATGGGAACGCTCATTTGAAGGCATATAGTCTTCGGAGTCTTCTCATGGCCAAGCTGCTCAAGATCGACGTGTTCACCGACGTGGTCTGCCCTTGGTGCCTCGTCGGTTCAGCGCGTCTCGACGAGGCCATTCTGCCTTACCAGACGATCTGAGGTTGCACCGCGCTGAATGGGGCTGGCCTGTCTTGCCGCCCCGGCCTCGTGCATACATCAGCCCATGGCTCCTTTCCCCCCTGAAGGTTCTGCAAATCTGAAGAATTTCATCATCGCCATTGACAATCCGATTTGCTGCTGAGGGTTCGAACCGAACCAGGGATGGCGGGGACAGCGCCGTGCGCAGTACGCGCAACGCCAGTGCACCGCGCGCAGGCGCCCCAGCCGCCTCCCTGGGTTGCTCTGGAACTTGAGCGCCCGCAGCAGTCCGCCCTATTGCCCGCCGCTTGCGGGTCCATCCGCCATAAACGCGAAAATCCAGACTTTCATTGACGGCGTTAGGCGAGCAGCGGAATGATGTGCATTGCAGGCAAAGCCACCAACTGGCCGTTGCCAGGCTCTTGGCAAGAGCTCCTGATTCGGTTAGGCCATCATGCCGACCCGGTCAATCATGCTAAGTCCAGCTGTCATCTGGTCTGCCTGTAATAATAAAGTCTTCCCCTTGCACAAAGAGCTATGTCCTCTGCAGCCTGATGCCACGATGTGTGGTGCCTGGTGGGCAGAGGAGTGTTTATCACCACCACCCACACACACAGGCGGGAGTTGGCCCCAGGTCGATGGATGCGGTCGAATTTAATTCGAAGTTGAAGGCAACAAATAGCTGCTATAGCAGCCCACGGCCAGCTGGGCCGGCAAGAAGTCTCTTTGTATTTGAGAGTAAGTTACCCGACCGCCCAGGTTTCTTAAAGCGGCACCAAAGTTAAAGGTAGAACCCTGCTCTTCGGAAGTCATGGTAGTTTTGGTATAAAAAAGCCTATATCTGCAGCGGCAGTATTAGCCGGTTTGTAGCCGGAAGAATACCGCACTGCAACCCCAACCCCCCTGCACCGACTCCATACTGCTCATGCGTTTGAATGATCACCCCAGCGGCCCACCCAAACGCAACTGACATAGAGCGAGCTCCTCGTGTACTGCTGCCTAAAGTACCCCCCTTGCAGAGCTGCGTAAAAAAACAGATTATGCCACCAGGGTCCAGCGAAAGGACGTCTGAAACCACCACGACGCCCGGCTTTCAGGCAGCGGGCTAGTTGCCTACATACGGGGAGTTCGAGTCACAACCAATGGTCGACGATCAGGCAGGAAGTTGAGCAGCCGGGTGATAGAAAAGCATATGGTAGTGCAAACGAATGGCATACGTCCTGAACGTTTGCAGCGAGCATGTAGTGTACCGGTGCCGGTCTGGTACCTGTGCTGTCAGTTGAAGGGGCGTTTGGTGAATGCTTGGCATACAGAGGCGATGGCGACGTACAACAGCTGCCCTGCATCGCGTAAGACCGCAATCTCTGAAAGGCAATAAATAAAGGCAGTAACTTCTGGGAAATGGGCGACACCGGACCTTGCGGCCCCTGTTCCGAGATCCACGTGGACTGCCTTTGGCAGAGCTGCAAAGCGGTAAACGGCGGTATGATTGCAGAAAATTCCACACCCAATGCTACCGATTGCCAGGCAAAAGTCCCCAAGCGTCGCCCACCTCGCCCCGACGCACGCGCGCGCCCGCAGAAGATGAGCCGCGGCAACAAGCGCGCCAGGGCCCGCAGAGCCAAGCGCAACACGTACAGGCGCATGCGCGACGCGGACGCCGATGCCGCGGCGGAGCAGCGGCAGCTCCGCGAGCTGGACGCGCTCGAGCGGCAGCTGCTCGGGCGCCAGCTCAGCGTCGGCGGCCTCAATTACACCGCGGGCGCCCCCAGCATCCAGCGGTTCTCGAATCTGGTGGCTGGTGGCGGGGGCGCCGTGTCGGGGGCACCATAATGAGGGAAGCCAGGCCTCGCCATCGTCGAAGGACTCTGACCGGCAGTCCAGCGGCTGCTGGCCCTGGCCAGCAGCGCGCGGCGGCGCGGGGTGCTGCCGGCGCCCGGCGACATCGGCTACCGCGGCTCAGTCAGGCGCGCTGCCGCAATGCTTGCTTTAGAGCAGACTTGACCGAAAACTCAGCAGTGGATCAAAGGTGCGATCGTGGCTCCAAAACGCCACGCTTTTTTAATGCCAATTTTACATGTAAATGGGTTTCCGCCGGCGCTTCTCGGTGGTGCCGCCGAGCCAGTGATCTCACAGCAGGCCAGGCCAACAACACGGAAGGGCGGGCTGCCGATCGACACGCGGCTCGCCTGACCGGCGCGCCACTGGACAAGTTGCAATCGACCACTTATATACCAGACGTTATGGAAATCGAAACCGCCCCCGTCGCCCCGTCGCACAAGGGCCGCCCGCGCGAATTTTGCGTCGATGCGGCCTTGGCAGCGGCGTTACGCGTCTTCTGGTCGAAGGGTTATGAAGGCGCCTCGATGGCCGACCTGACCGAGGCGATGGGGATCACCAAGCCCAGCCTGTAGTGCCGGGAGGCGCTCGTTCAACAAGGCGCTCGCTCTCTAGAGGTGAGGCGGCGCACGCGTGTGCGCGTGCCAGTATGCAGCGCGCGCCTGGGCGTGTTGAGGCGGTGAAGGAGCGCGCAAGGCAGAATAAGCGCGCGCGGCCTTGCGGCTCGAAGAACTCTCAGGACTGGTGCAGTTGAGGTGTTGATTTCCCAGTCATTTGCTGGAAACCACCGTTGTTACAGCGGCTTTTGCAAAAATGCCACGGCCATCCATCTGACCTGCTTTTCACCCATCTTTGACCACCTGAAGTGCCAGAACCCCCCATTGCTTAGGAGGCCTACCCACCTGCCCCGCCGCCACGCGAACCGCGACCGCCTCAGGCACGATAGCCTCGCAGAGCAGTACCGCATCCTCGCCGCGCGCATACGGCTGGGGACCGTCGACAGCACGCGCCTTGTGTCGCGGTTCACGCGCAGCTCCAGCGGCCGCCTGCGCCTCGACCGCGCGGGCCACCCTGTCGTTCAGCCTCGGCGTGGCCATAAATGCTCAGGCCGACAGCGTCCACCACGGCGGCTGGGCGCGGAGGAAGACGAAGACGGTGGGAAGGTCGGGCAAGCTGCCGACATTCAGCTCGCCCTGTTGGCTGCGTCTGCAGGTGGTTCTATCACTGGCCGCACGATTCGACCTGAACCCTTGAAATAAATTGCACCGCTCTATCGGATGCCTGCGCTTGCTGTTTTGGTGTAGCTACAACAGGGTCCGGCTCGCTTTTCCCAGGTTTTCAGCTGCCTGGTCGTTTAAAGTGATGTCATATCGTTGAGAGATGCGATGCCGAAACTGTCTCTCCGCACGTATGCTCGCAGCCGCGCTCGACAACGACGCGGTGGCCCGACTGCAGCACTTCGGCCTGCTGCTGCCCGGCCCGCCCGCCCACGCCGCCGCTGCGCCCCAGCCGCGGGTTTTCGAGGCGGCCGGCTGGCCGTGGCGCAGCGACGGCCTGCAGCAGCAGCAGCTGACGAGCTGCCCTTCACAGTGGCATTCCAGGTGACCGCCCCGCCCCCGGCACTCCGTTAATGGCCCGTCGCTCCGTGTGTTGCACTTGGTGTGTGGTGGTGCTGTTGCCAGTCTCACATGGCAGCCGGCCTGCTGCCGCCCTTCATCACCATATTGCGAAGTTTTTGACCTGCCGCTACATGCATGTCGTTGACATTGTGTGTCCTGCGAGCGCAAATCGCGGTACGAGCCAGCAGGCAGATCTGCTGGCACACAGCTCCCTTGCGTCTGTTACGCACATCCCCTTACCTACCTCAACGCCAAATTGTCTGACCCGTTCGATCCCGACCCTTCTGCTCCCGGACCCGTCGTTGCCGCCGGTAGTACCCTGCCGGGCGCTTCGAAGTGGCAGATGTCGAACGTGCTAGGGTATGAAGTCGACAGGCGAGACCCGCAGGTGCGCTGCTGCTGTCCAGCACCGCTACCGGCGCCGCGCGGCGCGCGCTGGCGCGCTGTGCGCGGCAGCCGCCCGGTCGCTGACCTGGCAGCGGCGCTCGAAGAGCAGCTGGAGGGCGACCAAGGGGACGCCGAGGAGGAAGACGCTCAGGCGCGCAGCTGAACGCGGGAAGCTGGTGGAAGGCTTCGCCATGGCGCGTAGGCTGGGGTCAACGTTGCGCCGCTCATGCGCGCTCCGGGCAGCCCCTTGCTTGCGGAGCGGCTGGAATGGTCGGCAACGTCTGCCTTCAGGGGAAAATGTAAATGTGTGTCCAAGGGGTTGGTTTGTTCAATGATCAGGCTTTTTACATTCGCTGTAAACGTGCCCTCTTTATACAAGAGTTGCTTCAGTGGGTAACCGGGAAGGTTATGCATTGCATACGCTTCATCAATTGCTAAAGACCGAAAAAAGCATCTTCTGTAACCGCTTTTGCCCCAAGCATGCAGGTCCCGCGGACCTGGTGACGCCCACGCGCGTCGGATTTCCTGCAGCCAGAGGTGGACCGGCCGTCAGGGTGCTGCGCAGCTTCTGCGCAGCTTCGGTCGGGGGCGGGGCAGGCCAGCTCAGCACGTCGCCTTGCGCGGTGCGCCGGCAGGGCATGGTGCACTGCCTGCCCGTGCGATCACAAACTCCGCGTCAAATACCACGGGCTGAAAACCGCCGGTAAATTGCTTGTAGTAGACGGTTGCGGACAGCAGGCTGTCCTTGTTCGGATACCATTCGAACGCAATGTCACCGTTCCAGGACATCAGAGGCTTCAGGCGCGGGCTGCCGTTGGCAGTGATGTTCCTGATCGCATCTTCGACCGAGGAGAAATTGTTGCCATCCTCAAGCAGAATTGTGCGGCCCGCCCCCAGATCGTTCGGCGCCGGCCGCCCCCTGCGTTCTTTGGTCCTCAGGTATCCTTCAAGACCCGCTGTTTGCCACGCCGGACACGACCATCCAGGCCTGCTTCGAGCGGGTGCAGAACGTCCCGCAGAAAGTGGGCCAGGCACAACACACGCACCGGGCGCGAAGCCGGGTGAAACTTGTACCGGCGCGGCTGAAGACAGGGCACGTCAGGATCTGGAGGCCTGCCAGCTTCTGTGAATTGCGCCCCGGCTGCCGCCACCAGTTTTGAAGGGGAACTCGCCTACGCCCCGACGCAGGCATCCGGTTGTGCGGCCGCCAGTCGTGTTCCTCGCCACTCGTCGGCCTGCTCAGAGACCACGCCGTCTGGATGGTTTCCGCCGGCCGCGGCCAAAGCTCGCGGCGCGTCCCGGTGCTTGCGGCGAGGATGCGCGGCTGGATGGGGGACGGCCGGAGATCCAGGCGTGCCCGCATAGTGCGCGGCGCGGATGGGGCAGTGCTTCAGCACCACGGTGGACGCGGCGGCGGTGGGCGGCGAGGAGCACGTGAGCCTCGCGCTTAGCTGGGGTGTGGGTAGGGGTGTGGGTAGGAGGAGAGCCTGCGATGGGCAGCCTGGCTGGTGTGGGGTGGCAGGTTGGTCGCCGATCGCTTAAGAGCCCCCGGCAGGGCGGCGACGAGCGCAGCTTGCTCGCCCGGTGCGCTGCGTGGCACTCACATCGTCTCATATCTCAGCCGCTCTGCTGGAATTCTACGGCCGGACAAAACGCAGAGCGTGGTCCCGGATGTGGAGCATGACGGATACTGCTTCAGCGACGGCGTGGGGCGCATCTCGCCGGGGCTGCTGTCCGAGGTCCTCCTGGAGATGGAGCTCCCGCCAGATGCGCCAAAGGTGTCTGCTGTGCAGGTGCGTTGGCGCCTGCTGTAGGCTCGCACAGAGCGGAGGGGTCGGACTTGTGTGCCGCATCCCTCCATGTGCATGAGAATTGGGGGGTCACCCATCGGGGCCGATGATTGCACCTGCCAGTGTGATCAGTGATGAGGTGCAGCTGCGAGCCGTTGGATGCTTTTCTGGTTGGCTCAGACCGTGGTCAGGCAATGGGAGCACCAGTGCGCACGCTTGAGGACTGGCGGTCTGCCTCGCAACGCACAGCACAGCCCTGCTGCACAAACACGCTTCTCCCGCTCGCCGTCTCACAGCAGTCCCCTTTTGGGGTTGCAACCGATGCTGTGCTGCTTCGCCTCCCTCCCCGGCCGCGCCCTCGCAGACGGCCCATCATGACCAAGTTTGGCAGCACCCACTCGCGGCTGGAGGTGGTGGGCGTGGCCAGGCCGATCCTGTGCTTCCTTAACCGCCAGCTCGTGCTGCTGCTGCAGCACAACGGCGTGTTTCTCAGGTGAATGCGGCTGCGCTAGCAGTGGTTTCAAACTGCCGGATGTCGCAGGTATTAAAGCCTACGTAAATGTGAGCAGGCTGTACGGTCCTCATGTAGGCTTCAATATAGAGCTACCGTTGGCAACATGGTTGATGAAACCGGCAAAGCCAATGAAATAAGGATCCCTTTGCAAATACCCGCACTGACGTCGTGCCACGGTCGAGCCAACTGCCAGGTCCCAACTCCCGTGCGTGCCGCCTCCTCCACCTGCCCCTCCAATTCTATCCGCCTTTGTTCCGACGCCGGTGACCCCCGTGCTCAGGTTCTCCTGGACATGCAGGCCGCATTCCTGCGGCGCCTAGACGACCTGACAGCCAGCCCCTCGGCTGCAGTCCAGGCGCTGCCAACCTGGGCGCCCTCGTCCCCGCTGCACTGGGGCCCATGGTGGCGCTGCTGGCCGCCGCAGGGACCGAGGGCTGCCATGGACCCGCTGATGGCGCAGCTGCCGGCAGCTGTCGAGCGGCACCTGGTGGCCGGGTGGCTGCCCGGCTGCCGCCCGTGCACGCCGTGGGTGCGGCGCAATCTGTTTCGCAGTGTGTTTCGCAGTGCTCGTCTCGAACAGGAAGCGCGCGAGGACGCCGGTCGCCAAAAGGCGATCAAGGACGAACTCGAGTGGATCCGGCAATCGCCCAAGGCGCGCCAGGCAAAATCGATGCTCACCGATTCGCAGGCAGCGTGATCATCCGTCGGCGTCGGCAGCGAAGCGGCGTCCGTCCAGCGGCACTCGCACTCAGACTTCCAGTGCAGGTGGAACCTGCTCGCCGCCCTCGCCAGCTATGCCTATCCGAACGAGGCGGCCCCGGCGTCTACGACATCCACAGCCCGCGCATCCCGGTGGAGCGCGAGATGACCGATGGGCGTCCTTGATGAGCTGGACCAGCTGGAGGATGGCGCAAGTGTTCGTGCAGGTGGGGCCGGCAGTGGGGCGGCTGTCGTCGGTCACTAGTCGGGTTTAGGGGTTTGGGGCTTTGGGGTTTAGGGTTTAAGGTGTAGGCAGGGTCGGCCGGCTGGTGCCGCTGGCCTCTTTGTGCTACAAAAAGCCAGTTCTTCTTGCCAGCTGGCTGGTCGATGTGGAACGTCACGCCGCACGGATGAGTCGTAAACGCTGATCAGTGAACGGCAGCTCGGCCGTGCTGCGAATCCAGCTGCCGCCATGTGATCGTTCCGCCACAACCGGATGCGGCGCATCATGTTGGATCATGGGCATCAACGCCTGCCGTCATCCATGTAGCCAGGCAGAAGGCGAGCCGGTCGCGCCTTGAATTTCTACCACACCGCCGCGGTCGCCCTCCCCCGACCGATCCACCCACCCAACTACCGTCGTGCACAACAGCTGGCGGCGCAACAGATGGTCACGCCAAGCGACCTCGATCAGTTGCGTTTCGATCTGGAGACGCGCGCGCGGTCGAAGCCGTCGCCGACTCCTGGAACTCGCGGGCGTACACCAACGTGGTGGCGTTCTCGCGGCGCGGCGCGCGCGCCGATCACGTCGGCCTCTCGGGCAGTGATCAGGACGCGGATCTGTTGCGCTTATCTGGGACGAGCGGCTGCTGGGCATATGCGACCAGACGCCATGGACTTCACGCCGAAGCCGATCAGGTCATCGCTCGCCTGCGAAGAATGCGATCCTGATCGTTGAATGTCGCACTGTCACCTGCGCACAGGGCCGCCCAGATAGATTTCATGGTGCGGGCCGTTGAAGTCCATTTTTTTCCTCTGGCATGCAGACGGAATCAACTCTCCATTTTCCACAGGCCCAATGCGTGCCCCATAAGGATCCGACCTGCGCGCTTACGTGCGGCCCAAACGTTCATTCGTGCCCCACCAAGCTGCACCATTTATCTACCTATCTGTCGCAGGTAGCCCGCGTAGTGTACCACGCAGATTGCCTTTGTCGCTGGGGTTTAGCCCGTGCGACAGCCTCGGGATCAAGATTGCCAGTATCGGGCTCAACATCAGTGAAAACTGGCCGAGCGCCAGTTTGGAGGATCGTCGTGTTGGTTGGCTCGGCAGTCATGGCAGTAGTGATGATATGGTCGCCCGGTCGCACCCCGCAGGCCAGAAAGGCAAGATGCAGGGCTGCTGTGCCGCTCGATACGGCAAGCGCATTGGGCAGTCCAAACTGAGTGAATTTACAGTGATGTACCTGGCGGGGGTACGAATTCTACTAAATGGGATTACGTAAGGAATACTACCGGTGGGATGCACGCCTGCCCACCCTTGCTTGGCGCGCTCCCTCGCGCTCTGACTGCTCGCTGCCACCTGTGGCTAGTAGCAGGGATGATCCCGGCGCCCAGATTTCCGTGCTCCTGACAGAGCTTCCGCTCGATCGCCGTCGACTTCCAGCATCGCGCGTGCCGGCAGAAATGGAGCGCGAGCTGGTGGGTGCGTGGTGGGTGGATGCTGCACACTGCTGCTGCTGCTGCTGCTGCTGCTGCTGCTGCTGCTGCTGCTGCTGCTGCTGCTGCTGCAACGCCTTCCAGAATAGACCCCAGATAGCCCTTCATCAGTGCGCTGCCGAGTGCTGATGGCGGCCGACACTGACAAATCCAATCCATGGCATGCACTCTGCGGAGGGGAGGTGCAGCGGTCAGTCGGCTGACAGCGGGACTTTGCAGGCAGATGCATCACAGGCAGCCGGTAGATGGCCGTTTGGGTGTCATCCAACGCCTGCTCGGCCCGCCGAGCTGCCCTGCCCGCCCGGCCCTGTTGCTCTGCCCCGACTGAATGAGGTGGCCTCACGAGCTGCCGCACTGGATGGCACCGCCGAAGCCATCCTACCACTCCGAATATCATTGGGCGGATGTAGACGCCGCCAAAGAGCACGCAGAGGCCTCGGGCCGCGGCAGCGGCAGGGGCGGCAAGCCCGCAAGCGGCAGTGGCCAGGGCGCTGCCAAAGCGTGAGGGCTGGCGGCGGCAGCAGGCGGGCGTGGAAGGACGTGCGACGCGGCGCGGCGGCGGGCGCTGCTTCCGCCGGATGTGGCTGCTGGGACGCGGCGCACCTGGAAGCGGCGCAAGCGGCGCTCAGCCGCTTCGAGGGCCGGCTGCTGTCGCTGATGAACAAGTGGAAGCCGCGGCGTGGGTGAGTGCACAAGCAGCCGGTGCCTGGGGCACGCAGCGCTGACTCAGTGGGCGCTTTGAGGCTTGGGCGGCCATGGCGGGCAGCACGTAGTGTCCGCATGCCACTGCCACCTGGCAGGTCTACGAGTCTTTGTTTTACAGTAACAACGGAGAAAAGTTTTGGGGCTATGATGGTATACATATCCAAACTGATTGTCTAGCAGCCTGCCGACCCAAGTCGAACTTCTCAAGCACGTACGTACGCACGCGCACGTCCTGCAGGGCAGCTGCTGACCGGCTGCCTCCCCGCGCGCACGGCGCACCAGCGCCGCCGCCGCACGACGCCCGCGAGCAGCTCGAAAAGGCAGGCGGCGAACCCGAATGCGGTGATCGTCGAGCATCTTGGCGACGCTTACTGGAAGGCCGGGCAGAAGTTTCAGGCACGCTACAACTGGCGCGCCGCTGCATTGCTCGCCGATGCGGAGATGGCGACGCGGCTGGAGGCGAAGCTGCGCGACGGGCTGACCCACGCCACCACCGCGCCATGACGGGCGCCATGCGCGACGACGGGCGGGCGGCGGTTGGCGACGAGGACGGCGGGAGTGAGGAGGGCGGCCAAGCGAGGGGGATGAGCGCAGGGGGCAAGGGAGGAGGAGGACGAGGTTGACGCGGATGGGGAGTTGTCAGCGTCGTGCGTCAGCAGCATCGGTTGCGCGGCTTGCAATTGTCTGAGTGGTGGCGGCCGAGGTTTGTAAATGGTTTGATAATGCCGGGCTGGTCTCATGGCATTTCAAGCGAGACTAATTTGGTTCACGAGTAGCTGATCCAGGTGGAATATTACGGTCAATCAAGGGCCAACCGTGGGATGAACATGTTTGTTGTTTGAGCAAGCCGTCAGCAGCCCTATCTCGTTCTAAGGAGCAAATGCTGCCGAAGCAGAGTATCATCCAAGGACTGCGTTGCAACCGTGACGCGGACTGCCCGGTGATGAGGCGCGACATTTCCTTCAGGTGTGAATTCAGGAGGCATTATACGCTTTCAGTAAGCGGTATCTCAACTACCTTGGACTCGTAGTCGACCTCACCGTCTCACCAGCTCCGTATCGGTCTACATCCCCTGGCATGGCGGCTCGTAAAAGCCCGACGTCACGCCGCAACTTTTTTTCGAGCGGATGGCCGCTTGGCATCTTCAGATGCACAAGCGGCCCTAGTTCCCGCCGCCGGCGGCGCATATGCGCTATCGTGTCAACATCGAGAATCTTCCCGGCACGGAGTTCGTTTCCACCATGTGGGGGAACCAGCGGCAACCGGATCGCATGGAATCGTTCAGCTTCGCCTTCACCGCACCGCCTAACGCGCCGCGCATATGGTAGCTTAGAAAGTAAATGACAGCCGGTCTCAGCAGAAATACGGGCGCACTATTCATGTCCAAAAATATAAAAAAGGAAGATTGGTTCATGAAGGCAATTGGGGTATTATTGGGCAAGCGATCTGATGAGATCCTGTTCAACAAATGACAAGAGGTTCCTTGAACGACCGGCAGCAGCCTGAGTACTCCGTCAAGATTTGTTTGCTCTTTTGCCAGATCGGGAAGCCGACGCAGCAGATCGCGGTCACCAGATATTTGGACGCCAGTTGTCAGGCGACCCGGCGCGCCAAACCGGCCCTGGTTTCCTGATTGACTATGCCTTCGACGAAGGTGTAGCGGTTGCCTGAAGTCCTCGCGTAGCTAGAGATGCTGCTGCGCGCCGCGCTGCTGCTCGTCGCTGCGGCCTGCGTCCGCGGGTCCGCCAATTTCGACGGCTTTGACGACTGCGAGCACGTGAACCACGGCACCTCCGAGCATCGGGCGCTCGCGGCCTCCGCGGCCGCGTGACCGGCGTCGCGAAGCGATGGGGCAGGTCATCCGCCCGCTTTGCCTGGAGCACATCCGCGGCTTGCCGTGGCACTCGCGCATTGGCCGCGATCCGGCGAGAGCATCCTCTAGCCCGGCGAGGCGACAGATACGACGCTCGCAACATGCGTCGGCATACCGCTGCGCGCTGCCGCATGCCCGAAGGCCTCAAAGCGTCACGCGCGCCTCGCCACCATCGCTGGGCGCGGGCGGCGCGGCGGCCGAAGGAACACGCTCGTCGAAGAAGCCGCCGAAACCGTCTTTTCGGCGAATGCATCATCGAGCACGCGGACGACGCTGCGCCGCACAGCGTTTGAGGCTGTGTCGATTGGCGCGGGCTGGCCGGAGGTCGGATCGCGTATGATGACGAGGTTGGTCGGCGGCGCAGACTTGTTCGACGGCTGGATCGTCGTCCAACCCGGGATTTATCGCTATGCGGTTCACGAGTATCGGGCTGTGCGAATCGTTATCCGCGAATATCTGGCGTTCGAGGCGATCTGGGACTGATCGCGGCTGCTAAGGCCGCCGGTCGCTCCATCACGATTTGGAAGCGACAGTTTCACGGCGACATCCAGTGCGATGTCTGGCTAGGATTTGTCGTCGCTCTTGCAGCATAAACCCCACCCAACACCCTGGCTCCATCCGCCCCCGTCACACTCGGCACATTCCCCGGCAATCCTCCAAGCAGCGTCTGCCGCGCGAACCACGCGAAACCCATCGCTTCGACGAAATCCGGGTCAGCCAGCGCGGCAGTGCATCACACGCTGCACTCACAGCACGATGCGCCCCGCGCTTGCACAAGGCATCGCGCCCGCTATCTGCGCTGGATGACCGAAAGCCCTGCCCCCCTCGAAAGCGCCAGCGAATGTCCCCCC
The DNA here is from genome assembly GCA_002317545.1 of Scenedesmus quadricauda. Lineage (NCBI taxonomy): Eukaryota > Viridiplantae > Chlorophyta > Chlorophyceae > Sphaeropleales > Scenedesmaceae > Scenedesmus > Scenedesmus quadricauda. Next base: position 8,129 of record NNCB01000065.1, on the reverse strand, counting down.
GGTCCCAACGCCCCTCTGGGCGCCGCTGACCGGCCCCTCGCCCGCGGACCGACCTCCAAGCTGTGCTGCGGAAGAGGAGGGGCGCGTAGTGCCGCCCGTGTCGCACTTTCTGCTGGAGGACCCGGCGGTGTGGGCGCTGCTGCCCCACAACACGCGCCTCCTGGAACTGTGCAGCAGGCGGTGGCAGCAGAGGCGGCAGGCATGGGTTGAGGGAGCTTGCAAAGGTGTGTGTGTGCGTGTGTGTGAGAGGGAAGTTTGATTTCTGTTTCTGTAGGGTTGAAATTCATTTTGCAAAAATCTCTTTTTCCGGGGGAATTGCCAAAATCGGTTCACGATTAATTAATTGGCTTGATGCATGCTTATTTCTTCTGCATGTGCTTGCTCGTGTGGCTGCTCAGCGGCAACCATCCGGACCCGATGAAGGCGTTTTAGGGGGCGTTTGTCCCAATCGATTGCCGGATCGACGCAATATTGTCGCAAATTGTCGCAAAGCCACTCTCGCGCTCGTCGTCACCACCACCTCGTCATACACTAGATCGGCTCCCCACGGATGGCCGAGCAGGAAGTTGGTGCGGTGGACATTCTTGGTGTTGATCGGCGCCGCATGACGAGCGGCGGTCCAGGTGCCGGTGCGCTGTCATATTCGGGATCAACCCGGTCGGCTGCGACGGACCCTCAAACCGGGGGTCAGCGCGAAGGAGGATTTGAGCAGCAGCGCGCCGGCGTCACGAGCTCTTTGACATGCTGCGGCGGGCGGCGCGGCCAAATGAAGCAGCTTGGCGTACACGTTGGCCTTCGCGCTCTCGAGGGACAGTATGCGTCAAACCTGCTGAGGTCCTCGCGCATCAACACCGCGTCCTGGCACACTGGAGCGAGGTGCTGGTCGACGATACAGCGAGGGGCGGTACGCGTTGATCTTGCGTAAATCGCTCCGGATTGCTTCGCTGTGCGCGCAATGACAAATGACACCCCAAACGCCCGCCCCCTCCCCCCCGCCGACTGGGCGCAGCAACTGCTGAGTTTCTGGTTCGACGCGCACGGCATGAGCGACTGGTACCGGCGCCGGCCGGAGCGCTTTGTGAAAGACCAATGGTCGGATTAAATAATGAGGTAGAGCAAAGCTTTTTAAACGCAACGACACCTTTTGCCTTTGTAAAATCAAATGAAGCGCCTTTCTTCAAGTTTTTAAAGCTCATTGGTTGCGACAACTCAAAGATTGGCACCTACAAAAAGAGCGTCATGAGATAGACGACATGCCTGGCAGATTGTGTTGGTTTGCAACAGTCAGCTCGCGCCCATTGTTGACATCCCCGCCCTACCTTGCCCCCCGAACCGGACAATCCCGTTTCTCTTTCTCTCTTGCCTCCTGGGCTATTATCCTGCACAGACTCTTCAAAAGTGCATCCCGACAGCCTCTCCATGATTCATCGTCTCCATTGAACCTCTGCTTCTTCCTTGCTTTACTCACTAGTTGATTGGATGACCAATTGAGCTCAATACGCTTATCGGTGAGGTGATCCTTGTTAGTAAAATCCAGTTCACTCCAAGATCTGTACGCAGCATCACAATGGGTTGAATAGCAGGAAACGTCCGTCGGATATGCATCGATGCCGTCATCAATCCTTCGAGCGCCCTTCGCCTCTCACTTCGATCGGCTGGCCAAGTTCGTCGATTTTGTCGAACAGCAACCAGGGACCGGCACCGAGCACGCGGCCGATCAGCCCATCGGCGCCGCGTACAGGCTGGCCCGCGGCGACGCCGAGGTTGCGACCAATGCTGAGCAAGGCGAGGCTTGCTGCTCTCGATCGGTCGAAAGCGTTGGCAGCTACCGGTCTCGCAAGGTTGCCTCGACACTGCGACTCCCAGAACATGTGAGCAAGCTGTGCCGATCCGATTTCTCTGTGCAGTGGCTGCCGTCGGCCTTGGTTTGCGGCTGGCGGCGGCGGCGGGGCGTCGGGGCTGAACATCCCGGGGGAGCATATGCCATCGGCGAGCGACGCCGGCGGCGGCGGCGGACGCACGACAGACGAGTTTCCCAGTGCGAGGAAAATGGGCAAGGACGGCTGGCCCCCGCTTGCACAGTATGTCCATGAAATTATATGTTTTTTGACATGGGACTGGATGTTTATGTTTTGCTGTTCCCGGGCTATGGTCGTTCACAGCCGCTGAGTTTGAGGCGGAGTCGTCCTACTCCAGTTCGCCGGCGGCCTCCAGGGCATCATAGCGCTGCTGCCCGATAGTCGGCGATCGCTTATGCCCGAGACCTCGGAAGAGGGTGAAGCGGTCGTCGCCCGCTATAGCTGCCGCCAAGCCCCAGTTGGCGTGACAAGCGACGGTCGCGGCGGCCGCGACGCTGGCGGCGGCGCCGCCCGTCGGGAGGCCTTCTGGCACTTTGCGCGTCTCGTCCCCTTGGCTTCGGTCACGCTGGGGATTTCATTGTTTGTCTTTTGGCTCTCGTCTGCCGCTGGACCGCCAGCGTGTTTGGCGGCCCTGAACTTCCAGGCCAGGGTCGGCTGCGTCGCCGTCCCTTTCGCGCTGCATCCGCCTGGCGGCACTGCGGCGCGGTATTCTGTTTTTGTGCGGACAGCCTCCTGGCCCCGCTCGCGGCGGCGCGGCGCGCAGCCGGCGGCGCGCTGGAGGTTCCGGTTGCCAGGTGCGGTGCCGCTCGCTGGTGCTGGCTCCACTGCGCGGCTGACCTCGACGCGCCGGCCGGAGCTTTCCGGCAGGCTGTCGATGCTGGTGGCGGCCGGCATTGAGAACGGCGCGGTCTGCTCCTGCACCTGGTCGCGCTCGCGGTACAGCGGCGCGGCGCCAAGGTCGGTGAAGTAGCCGTTGGCCAACAGCAGCCGCCGCTGCGGCGACGACAGCGACGCCAGCTCAGCTGCAGCACGAGCGCAGCAGCAACGGCGCAGCAGCGGCAGCAGCTCAGCGAGCCGCGGAAGCAGCGGCAAGGGAGCAGCGCGGCGCGCGGCGCCAGGTTCGGGGCCAGGGCAGGCCGGCACGCGGTGCGCTGCTCGCCCTCACGAGACCCTGCCAGCTTTGGCGGGGGATGTGCAACACCGCCCGTGGCTGAGGCAGACGCGCCGAATGTGCCACCCGGTCCGTTCGGCCTGCGATGCCTGACGCTCGCGCCTCAGCGGCGGCAGCAGTAACCCGGAGCTGCGCATCAGCAGGTGCTGGAGCAGGAGCCACATGGCGCGCAGGAACAGCATCATCACCAGCAACCACAGCAGCAGCAGCAGCAGCAGCAGCAGCAGGAGCAGCAGGAGGAGGAGCAAGAGCAGCAGCAGCAGCAGCAGCAGCAGCAGCAGCAGCATCATGAGCCACTGGGCGTGCAAAATCTCCCGCACGAGCGCCTTGGCCCGCAGGGGCAAGACCAGCAGCAGCGTGCGCCACTGCTTGTGCAGCAGCAGCAGCAGCAGCAGCAGCAGCAGCAGCAGCAGCAGCAGCAGGATCAATCAGAGAAGAGCAGCAGCAGCAGCAGCAGCAGCAGCAGCAGCAGCAGCAGCAGGAGCAGCAGCATGAGGAGCAGCAGCAGCATCATGAGCCACGGGCGTGCGAAATCGCCGCATGAGCGCCTTGGCCTGCAGGTGCAAGACCAGCAGCAGCGTGCGCCACTGCTTGTGCAGCAGCAGCAGCAGCAGCAGCAGCAGCAGCAGCAGCAGCAGCAGCGGGAGCAGCGGGAGCGGGAGCCAGCTCGGCAGCTCCGCAACAAGCAGCCCCGAGCAGCAGCCGCAGCGCCATCCGTCCACCATCAGCGTGTCCGGCAGCGCGAACTGCGCACCGCGCCTGCCGCTGCGGCGCCGCGCCGGCCGCCGCGTCGGTCAGCGGCAGCGTCCTGCACGCGGCGCCGCCGCCGCCCGCTGCCGCTGTGCCTGCGCCTGCGGCGCCTGCGACAGCGGCGGCGCCCGGCTCTGCGGCACCGTTTGCCGGCAGCGGTCGGACTCTGATGATCTTTTTGAGCTGGAGCAGCTGCTTATGATGAGCTGCGCGACGCCAGAGGAGCCCGGCGGCGGCCGCGGCGGGTCCCCGCCAGGTCAGCGCCAGCGGCTAGGTCAGCGCCGCCGGCGCCGGCCTCCGGCGAGCGCCGCGGCCGTGCGGCCAGCGGCGCGGAGGAAGGCGAGGAGCCGCCCTGCTGCGTGATCTGCATGGAGGCTCCGCGGCAGATGGCGGCGGTGCACGGCGACAGCGCCCACCTGTGCGTGTGCGCCGCGTGCTGCCAGCGCCACAAGGGCGCCGCCGCGCTCGCGCGGTGCCCGATGTGCCAGATGCCAGTGCGGCGTGGCTGCGCACGCACGTCTGATCCAGTCGTGCGTCCTTGGCTCTTGCGCGGCTGAGGGAGCTCGTCCATTGCTCGCTCACCGGGACTGGATTTACAGTATCCCCATACTTTGGAGACGCTTCAGTCGCTGCTTTAAAACGTCCCTGATGCAGCCTGCACTATCACCGTCTACGGTATATTTTCGTACATTGATGTCTTATTTGATTTTGATGCCCTAAAGGCAGCGATAAATTTGCTGGCCAGCTCTCCAGACGGCAGCCTACCCGCTGGAAAGGCCCTTGGGAACGACAGCACGGGATTGACTGCCCGGCGAGCTCCGCTGCCAGGCCTGAAAGCAAAGCGCTGCTTCATGCCCCATGCGAATCGTGCATGGCGACACACCCTGGAAGCACGCCGCGCGTGATTTCAGGCTGCATGCGACACGATTGGGGTTTGTAACGCATCACCCGTTGAGCTGGATATCTCGCGTGGCTGTGTCGCCTTCCTCCGTATGAACGGAGCAGCTGCTTCAGTTGGCGACGTGGGGCGCCCACATACCAGCCCAACCCAGCGACCGGCCGGCCAATCTTCATCCAGGCTTGTGTTCAGCCATGAAAGGGGTTGGGGATATGCTGTTGTACAGGTATGCACAGGGAATGCGACATTCCCGAGCCTCGAAGAAGGGCGTGATCGTGATGAACACGCCCTTCGGCAACAGCATCACCACCGCCGACACATGCGTGATGCTCTGCGCTAGGCGCTGCCTGATCTTGATTCAAGTAATTTGTCTCACTTTAGTCTATATGATCCTTCCTGACCGAATCGGCGAGTATTTTTTGCCAACACACCTGCAAATTTCGTGCGCAGCCCTCGAGGCAGTCGAAAGGCTGTCGCTATCATTGTATCAGAACACCTGTATTCCAGCTGGCGCCACAGCAATCAGAGCGCCTCAGCACTATGCAGCAGCTGCAGGCGACGCCGCACGAAGTGCTTTCTGAACCGCCCGCCCTGCCTGCCGTGACCGTCATAACGCCAGCGGGGATGATGTTGACGCCACCGCCGCGCCGACCGGAGCCGTTGGCAGCGCGACGCTAGTGCTCCTAGTGACCGAGGCGCAGGTGCGGCTTTTGCAGGCACAGAGGAGGCGCCCAACCCGCAGCCTGCAGGGTAGCAAGCGAACTTGACAGCAGGGATGAGTCGTCCAAGGCTGCACTGTTCGCAATCATAGCCACAGCTTCGAGGGCAAGCAGGTGGACATGTGGTTGCAGTACAAGAAGGAGTGCCCTCTTACACCAATGAATCCCGACCCCTGAAATTGCTGATCGCATGGTGGGGCATGCAGCTGAATCCACATCTGTGGCGAAGCATGCCTCCTTTTCTCAACACAAAAATGCCTGCAGCCGATATATTGCACACGCAGCACCGCGACACCTGCGCGCCGTCGAACCTCAAACTTCCGCCTGACGCCGGAATGTCGCCGCTGCTGCGCGTGCGCACGGCGGCGACGCGCCGCCGCGGCCTGCGCTCTCGTGGGCCCGGGGCAAGCCTACCCTGGCCACCAGAAGCTGGCGAGACACTCCGCTGCACGTGAGAGCCATGCCGGGGAGAGGTGCCGCCCCTCTCCCAAAGCCGTTCATCCCAAAGCATGCGATCAGGGGCCTGTGGTCGGAGTTCCCTGGCTGGGCATATTGCCTGCCGAGCCTGGTTGCAACGTAGCGCCGGAGCAAGCAAATGGCTTTGAGCTCACCATTGCAATCCTGCTGATCGCCTGTAGATTTATCCTGCAGTCTTTTCGACGATTGAATGGCGGATTCACGCGGGTGATGTGTACGCATGATGCGGATGCCGATCTAGACTCAGCCTGCGCATCAACAGCGACCTGACCTGGCGCCGCAACCGGGTGCGCGATCCACTGACCGGCGCATGGCGCGACCAGAGCCGCGGGCAGGAATATCTGGTCGACGTCAGCCTGCGCCACGATATTCCGGGGTCGCAGCTGGCGTGGGGCGCGGGATATTTCGACGAGCGCTACAGCGCCAATCTGCGGCTGGGTGCGATTGAAAAGGATTATACTGACGGCGCCTTTGTCACCGCCTTTGTCGAGGAGCAGGAGCCCTGGAGGTGTAGCCACAGACTTGCTTGTTGAGCGCAGCCATGCGCTGGACGCGCTCAGGCGAGCGGGGCTGAACGGTTGAATGGCGTAGGTTCAAGCAGCACTGTGTGATCCGAGGCGCAAGCATCAGCCGAACCCTGGGTCACCTGCCGCTGAGCAATTGCTCACCCAAACTCACCGTTGTGTTGCACACACCCTGGCGTCGGTCAAGGCGACTGATAAAGAGCAAGCCCGCGCCGAAGGCGAAGCGCAAGCCATACGCTGGTGGCGCCCGCGGAGGCCGCCGCTGCCACCAGGGTGGCGCCAGCGCGGCGGCGATCGTGGCGGCGGCCGCCAAGGGTTTGGCCCTGGCGCGCGCCAGGCTGTTGGCGAGGTTGGACTGGGTGGCGTCCAGCTTGCTTGCGTAATGATTGTTGCTTGCTACAGCTCCAGGTGGACTTGCGTGGAGGGGCGGGCAGGGCCTGTTTTCTGTCCGTATGGCTTGACGACACCCCTTGGCAGCAGCAACGTGAAATCCTAGGGTTGCGGCCAGCCACGGTTCCCTGAACGTGTCACACATGCTTGCCGTGTGATGCGCGCGACACGTACAGGCCCGCTTCACCGACAAGGTAGCGTCCGAGTTCGATCACGATGTGCCCGCCCGGGAAGTCACCGGACATGCGCTCCGACAACCTGCCCAGGTTGTCGCATACAGGTGCGAGGTCCAGCGGTGCTCGCCCTGCCACCTGGCCCGGCGCCGCCGCCCACGTCGCGGCCGCTGCGCCCGACCGCTTCGACCTCAAGGTTCGCAGCCCCGCCTCAAGCTGACCCAGCTGAATCCGTTGGCTGCCACGCACACCTGCCCCTCTCCCGCTCGCACAAGATGATTTGCAAGCTGGCGATCACTTAATACGGTCCTTTTCGAGCCACACGCACATGCACTTGCTTACACACTCAATGCACCTGTCCTCGCACACATGGGAAGTGTGCCTGTGTGCACTCGTGCTTGCATGGATGTTTCTGGCACAAAAACATCCATGCAAGCACAAGTGCACACAGGCACAAGCAAGCAAACAAGCAAGCAAGCATGTGCCGCCACTCGCAAACACCCTCCACCCCTGCGTCCAGGTCCTGATGAGGCAAAATGCTGCACGAAGCATTTACGGACCTGGTGGATGTTCCTGCTGCTAGAGCAGAATGGTAGCCATCTATACATCACATCCTATAGCCTCAATGCTGATCTTAACAAAAAATGGCCAATACTTATTTTCAATTTAAGCAGTTTACCGTATACCAGGACAAGGCAGCGATGAAAGTCAGTACAGATGCCTGTATCCAGGGTGCAATGAACGCGGACAATACTGGAAAAAAAATCAACCCGGGAAAATACTGGACATCGGTTCGGGACGGCGCTCTGCATCACCGTTTCGCACTCACCCGCACCCAGATGGCGCTGGTGGGCAAGGGCGTCACCTTCGATCCGGCGGCTACGACATCAAGAGCGCCGCCGGCATGCTGATGATGAAAAAGGACATGGGCGGCGCGGCAAACATTCTGGGCCTGGCGCATACCGTGGTCTCGGCCGCTCTGCCGGTGCGCCTGGGCGCTGCTGCTGGCCGCCATTGTCAACGTTTCCTTCGCCGGCAGCGCCTTCCGCCCCGGACGGTGTCGTCGCTCGCGAACACCTGGAACCTTCTGATTTCACGGAGATCCTGTCGGACCCCACCAACCGGCCGAAACCTGGAACCACCCCCCTGCTGGTGGCCAACGGCCTCA
>NNCB01000064.1:0-30092 GCA_002317545.1 Scenedesmus quadricauda | reverse complement strand
GGTAGTCAGACGCGATTTGGGGGTGGGGTGGGGGACTGGAACCGAGACGGCCGCTCGCGCGGGAAGCAGCAGGCGCCCGCGACGCGTCCCGCCGCGGGCGGCGGCCGCCGCCGCCGCTGCCGCGGCGTTCATCCGCGAGGGTTCGAAGGCGGTTGCCGCCGGCATGAACCCGATGGACCTCAAGCGCGGCATCGACCAGGCCGTGAAGGCCGCCGTCGCCGAGCTCAAGAACCTGTCCAAGCCCACCGCCGACGACAAGGCGATCGCCCAGGTCGGCACCATCTCGGCCAACAGCGACGAGTCGATCGGCACCATCATCGCCGACGCGATGAAGAAGGTCGGCAAGGAAGGCGTGATCACGGTCGAGGAAGGCTCGCCAACAGCCGCGCACGCGTCATCAGGCAGGCTCCAGCCTGGATAGTACCTGCATTAGAGAAACAAAAAAGGCGCGACCGCTCGTTCAGCAATCGCGGGGCGCCGCCGCAGGAGGACAGGTTGACGCGTGCAAAAGAGAAGGGACGCGCCGGGGCCCCCGCTGCAGCGATCAGCTTGGCGGCGTGCCGTGGCGACTGCGCTGCGGCGAGACTGCGCCGGGCCGGCGGCCGCCCAGCTCTGGCGCTTGGGCCCGGGCTGGGCCCGTCGCCGCGCGCCACCGTGGCCTCCGCCCCTGCGACGCACAGGAATTTGTGTGGGCGCTCCCCTTTCAGCCGGATAGCAAGTCTTGCCCGGGCGCTCCCGGACTCCGGCAGCGGCGGCCGCCGGCCGCCGGTCGCGACGATCTCGCGGCCCCCGGCGCCACCCACGCCCCCGCCGCCGCCGCCGGGAGTGCTTGCGACGCCGGCGGAGCCGGAGACCGATGCCGGCCCGCCGGCCTGCTGCCTGTCGCCGGCTTCGCCGCAGGTGACGCTCTCCGCGCTCGCGGGCTGGCCCGCAGCAGCGTCGCTGTCGGCCCAGCGCACGCCCCGCGGCGTCTGGTGCGGCGGCGGCGCCTGCTGCGGCTGCGCGGCGGCGCATCTGCCGACTTCCGCGCCGCCTTGCTGCAGCTGGTCGGCACGGGGGCGCCGGCGGCTGCGCTCATTGAAGGCAGCCGTTTCGAGAGCAGGTCGAACGCGGTCATCAGGAAATTCCCGCGCGCATAATCCTGTCCGAAACGCGTTTCGAGCACGTGGAGCCGCTTCATCTCGCGGCGTCAGCAGTGCCGAAGGCAAGCCCGCGCCGCTGCTCGCCGCGCTGCGGGGTCGGCGTAATGCGGTGCCGGCGCGGTCATGCATGCGTGCAGGTGTGCTGAAGCTGTCATGCCCAAGTCCATTGGGCATGCCGGCAGGTGCACCGGTAGGCACGACCGGCGCAGATCGCCAAGCTGATGGGCAGTGCGCGCCGAACCTCTCGCTGGTTCTCGTCGGTGCCTATGCGCTCGGCAAGGCGCAGCGGGTGATCGCGGAAGTTACGCGCCGCGGGATGGGGATGCGCCAATCTACATCCATGGCGCGCTCGAAAAAATGTGCACGCTCTATTCCGCGCACGGCATCGATCTCGGCGAACTGCGTCTGGTCAGCGAAACTCCCAGATATTCACAGATGTGACAGGAAGATGCACTTGTGGCCAGGCGGTCCGATCGGTTTCGCAATCGGCGCCGAATATCGCAAGGAAGACGCATATCGAACGCTGTATGCTTCGACGGCATATGACCCGATGCGACACGATGCTCAAGAGCTGACAGGCATGGCTGATTGCCGCCGTCACCTCAAGCACCATCTGGTGAATTCGCATTCCGCTGCCGCCGCGACAGGCGATCGCCAAGGAGCTGTTCTGCGACGTTTCCGATGCAGGAAAAGTGCGAGCGCGTGATGCCTTGCTTGTTTGGAGCATAATCAAGGCCAGGATTAAGGGACTATGAGCCATTGCAGTGAGAGGGAATCCCCATGGCCGTTAGGGAGGCGAATGACTGCTTTGACCGTATATCTTTGAGCGTATTGAGCCATTGGCTCGGTGTGCCCGTAAGATACTTGAGAAAGCAGGGGTAGATCAGGACAAAAAAGTCGTTGACTGGACTGATGATGAGTCAGGAGCGGTTCGTTCTATCATTGCCAACGAATTTAGAATATATGCCAAATCATGAAGTGGAGCTGGACGGACGGCTATGGACATCACAAACAAGCCTTCAGGGACCGCAGCGCCCGGGCTCACGGGTGACAAACCACGGCCCTGCCGCAGCCAACGTGTGCCCGCACCTCCTCCTCGCCCGCGCTCCGAGGCAGCACCGTCCTCACCAGCACCGGCCAGCCGTCGTCCTCCAGCAGGCTGCGGGCCGGCAGCCGCTCGCTCTCGGGCGGCAGGCTCAACGCAGGGGGCCGCAGGATCGCGCCGCGCACGCGCTGCTTGCAGCCGTCTGGTCCTCGATCACCCAGCATCCAGGCCCGCGGGTAGGACAGGAACAGCCGCTCGCGCGCGCGCGTCACGCCCTGCAGATGCAAGGCAGCGGGTGCGGCCGAGCGCGAAGGGAGCGCGGGTTGCAACGGCGGGCCGGCAGGGGGTGCTCGAAGAGGGAGTCGAGTCGCGGCGCCGACGGGCCCGTCCCCTTCCCAGCCAGTCGCTGCCCGGCGCGCGCCGCAGGCCCGCCCTCCGCCCGTGGGCCGTGCGGCCGTCCGCGCACCACGTGGCCCAGCCGGCTCATCCTCTCCGTAGTGCTCCCTCGCCCCTTCCAACTGCTCCTCTGCGCGGCATCCTTTGCGCAGCGCTGCCAACCGCACGGTCAGAGCGAAGCGGAGTCGTCGAAATGAAGGAAGATCGCAACCTGTTGATCTTCTCGGGCAATGCGAACCGGCCGCTGGCACAGGCGATCTGTCGCGAACTCGACAGTACGTGGAGACTAACCGCCGAATTCGGTTTAGGGATTCGGTACTCAGCCACTTAATCGCGCGGAAGAGCCCGGCATAAAGGCGTCGGCCTCAACACCACGGCCCACTGCGATACCCTGCGATCAGGGTGCAGGGTCTGTAGAAGCGAGCATGCGGCGAAACTCGGCGATCACGCATCGGGCTGCTTCCGGCGGCTGCGCCCGGCCTTGCGGACTTCACGATAAGCGCAAGAGCGGGTCGAACGGTGCGGCACCGCCTGTTGGACTGCCGGTACCCCCAGCTCCGCACCTTTGCGGCGTGGATGGTGCTATGGTGACGCCGCCTTCCTTGCCCCATGACCCGGCCCAGCCGATCCCGGTCAGCCCCACTCGCCGCCAGAACCTGCCGCTGCTCACGCTCCTCCGCTGCCCCTGCTGCCGCCTGCCGGGCTTTGCTCTGCGGTACTTCTCCGCCAGCGCCAGCTCCCGCGCCAGGGAGGCGTGGGCCACTAGCTCCCGCACAGCACCGTGGCCCTGCGTTGCATACGTGCGCCAAGCCCAGGGGAGCGGCGGCAGGGGCGCGCCAGCCCCGAGCGTCGGCCGCCCGGCATCGAGCCGGTGGGCGAGCCGCCGCATCTGGCACGCGATCCACGGATACTGCTCCTGCTCATACACCCCCATCGGACCACCCATCATGATCAGGAGGTCGGGTTCGCAAAGGTCCACCGCGCTGAAACCCGGATCCGCGACATCGATGCGATCGAGTTCATATCCCGCCGTCCTCGGTTCGCGATAGCCTGCAATCCCCTCATGCCCGGCCGAGGCCTGCCCGTTTTCGGGGCCAGGTCGGGGCCTAGGCATGCCCATGTCAGCAACCGGCCACGCTTGCCAAAACATACATGTTTTCCAGCAGCTGCTGCGGAAACCCTATCGCAGAAGCTCCCGCGGCGATCACAGCCCCTGCACCGCCTCGGCCGCCAGCACAAACAGGCTGGGCACCATGGCGCCGGGCTCCTCCGGCGCCCTGTGTGCTCCGTCGCGCGGCTGCATTTCCTGAGCATTCTGCTGCTGCTCCTGCTGCTGCTGCTGCTGCGGCTCCCCCCGCTGCGCCCCGCCTTCGTCCTGCGACGGCCTCTCCGCGGCCGCAGCTGCCCGCCGCCGCGCGGCCTCGCGGCGCGCGGCGGCGGCGGCGGCGAGCTCAGCGGCCTCCCCCAGGCTCTCAAGGCGGTCTTCGGCAAAGGCCCGGGCCTCGTAGTACCTGGGTGGGCCGCGCGTGTACGGTGGCGTTTAGCAAAACAGGGGCGGGGTCGCAGCGGCTCCAGGAGCTCGCATCGTGAGTGGTGAAGTGCGATGGCCTTGGCCGATCTGCAGTTCATCGTCCAGGTTTCGACGATGCCTTCGCTGAGGGCGAACCCCACGGCAAAGTCCGCAATATCCGCAGGCGTGGCCATCCAATCACTGCGCATCAGGGTCTCGCGTCGGATTAGCCGGGAGCACAGCGCACCCGGCCCGACCGCCGGCTCACAGCGCGCGCAGCGGCATCGTCACCTGCAGCTGCTTGCGCGCCTCCCGCGCCGCCTGCCGGCGCGCCGCCTCGGCCGAACCGCCGACCTGGCCGGGGCGCCAGCGGCCGCCGCCGCCGCCATCATCCTCCCCGCCGCGCCGCTTCCGCTGCCGAAATCGACCTCCCCGCCCTCCTTCGGGAAATCGCGCCGGCGGTCCTCGAGACCACTGCTCGCGTCCGCGCCGCCGTCGCCCCGGCTGCCCCGACCGCGCTCGTCCTCGCAGCCCGCCCCGGCGCCTGCCCCGCTGCCCGCCGCCCCGCCGTGCTCGCGGCCGCCGCCGCGCTGCTCGCGCCTTCCTCCCCAGCTCACCACCCCTTGCATCGCCTCCTCTCCCTTCTCTTCATCACCTTCGCCCTCCTGGTAATCGCCTACCGCCGCGGCCCGCAATTTCCGCCGACAACGTCCCCCTGCCGCGCCTTCTCCCGCCGCCGCCGCTTCTGATCCCTGAGAAACCGCGGCAGACCCGACAGCTCCAGCGCCCGCAGCACCGCGCCGTCCGGCGGGAGCCCCATGACGTCAGCTGACAGGTCAGCGACCATCGCCACGAACTCAGAAAGCGATCGCCGGTGCGCCGGCGCGACGGCGCCCCCGCTCAGCATGTCGCGCGCGATGTGCAGCAGGCACGCCCCCTCCGGCCCCTGCGGCTGCGGCTGCTGCTGCTGCTGCTGCTGTTGCTGCGGGCGACGAGCTGCTGCTCGTCTGCTTGACCCAGCCGACCCTCTGCTCCGCGCACCGCTCTACAAGGCCGGCACCAGTTCTTCGCGAAATCTGGTCGAGGACGCGCAGGAACGCGGCGTCATCGGCAGGGTTCAGGGCCAGCCTGGCGGGTGAGCACCGGTGCAGGGGCCCGTCAGGAGATGGCTGATCAAGAGCGCGCCACGGCTTGAGGCGCTTGACTTGATGACGGGCTGTAGGTGGAAGAGGCTGCGAGCAGGCCCTTGCGTCGCGCTTTTAACAGGACCCAGCGGTTGTGACGGCGGTCAGGGCATGCGATGAGGGATTTGCTCCGTTGCGAAAGGTGACAAGCTCGGGGCGCTGCTATGACGCTTGCGTGACAGATGCACGTCATTTGCGTTACATTTTTTGTTTCAACCGTCATTTTTTCACCCACCTTGCCAGGTAGGCGCTGACGGCTACAGACCTCGGCCCGCTCAAGCGGGCCCGTGTCCTTCGACCAGCGCAGAGGGGTGCGCATCCGAGCGAACGACGCTTGCGAATACGCTGCCGGGACGCGACAGATGTAATGCTGCAGCCATGAGGCCCTCTGAGGAGGCCACGCCAGGACTGGGTGCAATGGAGGACGCAGACGTTGCCCAGCCGGCGGCAATGCTGACGCAGCGACTGCCATACGCAGCGCGCTGAGGTCGATTCGGTGTTGGGGGCAGAGCGATGGGTCAATGCCCGCCCCCGGCACAAAAACGAGATCCTCGCGCTTGAGGTAGATTTTGGCGCCGCCCAGGTCGTCGGTCAGCCGCTGCGCCAGCCACAGCGGGCTAGGGCGGCCGACATAGTTTTTGAGCAGGTCATCGAATTCGGCCTTGAACGCCGGGTCGGCTTGCGACGCACGATAATGGCGTTCGAGGTCGAGGATCAGCGGCATCAACGTTTCGGCGACATAGCGGCCGCCGAACTGGCCCACGAACCTCAAAGTTGCCCCCAAATTTCCAAGTGGCCAGCAGCAACAGCTTTAGGCGCGATGCACATGCTGTCAATCCGCCGCAACGGCAGTACTACTTTGGCATACCGCCATCCCTGCTGTTCCAGGTTTGCTGTGAGCGACCTCCTGGCCAAACTATCTCTTGACGTCTAGCTGGTAAAAAGATTGGTGCAGACAGCTACCGTTGAGCGCCAACCGCCAACCGTCAACCGCTACGTGCCGACCGCTAACCGCCACAACCGACCTGCGCGACCCAGTCGGCCTCGTCCTTCTCGTGCCGGCCTCGACCAGGACCACGGGCTCCCCCACGCCCGTCTTGTGCGGCCGCAGCTCCTTCGCCTCAAGCTTCACGCCCTCCAGCACGGCCTCAGCCACGCGCAGGTCTGATTCGATATTTGCGGGGTTCGCGGGCTCATGATGATGGCGGGCAGGCGTGGCGGCCGGGGGCACGGCGCGGATGTGATCCGCGCCGTGTTCCTGCTTGGCGGTGCGAGTAGCCCCTTGAAATCAAAACATCCATGTAGCGCGCCAGGCTGGCGGCGGGCTTGAGCTCGTGGCACCGCCGGCGCAGCCAAGGCACAAAATTCGCTACACATTCTGGACACCCCGCGCTCCCAGCGGCCTTGCTCAGTGCAAGGTGCGCAATGGCCCCTGCGTGCAATCGCATCCAATGTCGTCTTGTCGCCGCAGTGCGAGACGTCGACGAGCATCTTCTGGAGGCCGGCGTGGCCGTAGCCCTCCGTGAAAACACCAAACACGCGCGGCTCCGCCCCCCGAAGCTGCAGGTGTGGAAGTGCGCGTGTGGGGCGCACGGGCAGGTTGGGCCGTGCCACGTGGTCAGCTTGGGGCACAGGCCCGACGGTGAGAACTCGGCAGCAGCTTGCCCTACACAAGGCAGAGTGCATATGTGCGCACGCTGTAACTGCCTGCATTTGTGCGCGCACGCACCCCTCAGCATGCCTCCCAGCACCCCTGTCAATAGGACGCATGAAAATACAACCGATACACTGTTCCTCCCCACCACAAGCCCGGCCACCTTTATATGGACTGTGCGTCCATCTGCCCAACCGGCAAGTTTCAATGCGGTAGCAACAGCTTTTGACCAGGTCAATCTAAGCTTTAGTGCAGCGAGCACAATCACTAATACTACAGGCTACCTGATCCTGCAAAAAGCAAATACTCCGGTAACCGGCCTGCCGGTAAACGGTACTGCTATACGCCTCGGGCAAACTGGTGCCAACTGAGAGGGAGCACGTTGTCAAAGCGCATGGCGCGGAGACGCAGATGGTGCAGGAGTCTCGCCGGTCAGGGGTGCGCGCCGCCGCGTCGCTGTCGGCAGCCGCGGTCGCGATCAGACTCCCCGTCGACCAGCAGGTGGGAGTATCGCGAGCGCACCCTGTCGGCGATTCTGCATAGGTGTCACCAGGGCGTGACGGTGGACGGGCGACCTCGGGCGAAGCCCAGCTGTGCAGGGCCCACTGCCCAGCCTTTCGTCGCGAGGTGTGGTGCGCCTGGCTGACGGATGCTTGCAAGGCAGACGACCCTCGCCACGCATGCAAGGCTGCCCCTGGTCATGGCAAGCGCGCGTGCAAGCATATAACCCAACTGCTTATGCACACACCCACACATGTGATCACACACACACACACAGCACACTGACGCTCGCACGCACAGCATTCTCATATGCACTCACCCTGACCACCCACCTCTCAAAGCCCTCCTCTGTCATGAGGCGGCGCCCCAACACGCAAAATGGCGTGAACCCGGTCTTCCTCTACAATGTGAATTACGCGCCGGGCGGGGCGTTCAACGATACCATTCCCTATCGCATGACGTTCAGCGCGCCGGTGGACGGGGGCGACCCCAATATCACGTCGAAGAATTTCCAGTTCGGCATCTATGCGCAGGACGACTGGGAGGTCGACGACCGGCTGACGCTTAATATCGGCCTGCGCTGGGATTATGAACGGACGCCGGCGTTCCTCAATAGCACGATCCGCGATCGCGAGTGTTGCGGGGCCGGCACGCGGGAACAAAGGCAGCAGCGGCGGCTCCGCGGCGCCGCACAGCAAGGGTCGCTGTTCCTGGTATGCATGGTAGAGGGCGCCGTTCTCGTGGCCGCCAAACTCCTCGGGCCCGTTGCCGGCCGTCTTGGCCTTGGACAGCCAGTCCAGCTTCTAGGCTTGCAGCACGCAGGTCATCGCGCGTGCGGTCGTGCGGGCCGTTGCTCAGCGACGACCTCTCGACCTCGATCGAACTGGTGCAATTGCTGAGGGCAAGGTGCCGATGTGTTGATCGGGCGGCATCTGCCTCTGCTGAGCAGCAGGCCAGGGGTGCTCCTCCAACCGAGCCCTCTTCGGGCTCGCCACTTGCGCACAGTTCCTCTCCCGTCCAGCATGACGCCTGTCTCGTCCCAGCTGCTGGCTAGCCCCAGCCGGAGGCCCAGGCCATGCCGAGCTCTCGCCGAATCGTTGCCGTGCCGCCCGACAACCCTGCGAGCCGCAGGCCCGTGCCAGCCGCAGGCCCGTGCCAGTTGCAGGCCCGTGCCGGCCGCAGGCGCATTGCCCTGCCCCAGGCGCGTGCGTTCCCTCCGACGCACCTGTTTGAGCTCCTTCACCACCACCTTGCCCGCCAGCAGCACGTCCTCGCCATCGGACGCAGCGCGCCCCGACCCTCCCGCGGCAGCGGGGAGGGGGCAAGGGCGGGGCGATCGCCGGACGGAGGTTGGGGTACCAGACCGTGCCAGAAGCTATGACCCCGGCGCAGCTGCTATTGAGCAGGTAAAAATCAAAGCCTGCAAACAACCCTCCAGTTTGGGAATGGGGAGTCTCATCAGCCAGGATTTGTAGCTGAGCCATGTATTGATCTAGTATTTGGTCAGTGGCTACACAAAGCGGAATATCGAACCCCTGAACCATCGTTGCCAAAGAGGTGCGTTGGCTACCCAACGATTGCAGAGTCGGTGGCGGCGCGGGCGCACCTCTAAAGCAGCTCTCGCTCCTTGACGCTCGAGTGGACGCCGAATATTGAGAAGGCCTGCACAGGTCGTGGGCAGTGATTGGATCCGCAACACAGGGATGCGCCGGCGGATGAGTGTCGGTTGGCGGGTGGGCGACCTGCTGAGACGATGAGGCACGGTTTGGGCATCGAAGTGCAGCAGCAAGAGCATACACAGGACGGCAGGCGCGCCGTCGTCGGCGTAACGATAGGGATCCTCGAACAGGCCGAGGCGATATTTCATCTCGAGGATCGCCTTCACCGCGGCGTCGATACGCTTGATGTCGACCTTGCCCTCGGTCACCGATTTCGCGAGATTTTCCATATAGACCGCGCCTTGCATGTCCATGTCGACCCCGGCGTTGATCGCCTGCTCGCCCGCCTGTTTCAGGTCTTTCGAATAACCGTGCGGGACCATGTGCTGCCCTTGCCGCTGTTCATGCTGCTGCTGCTGCTGCTGCTGCTGCTGCTGTTGCTGCTGCTGCTGCTGCTGCTCCTGCCCGGTGCCCTTCCGCTCCAACGCAGGCAGCGACTGCCCCTGTGCTAGCCCCGCTGCTGCTGCTGCTGCTGCTGCTGCTGCTGCTGCTGCTGCTGCTGCTGCTGCTGCTGCCGCACCTGGTTGCGCCCTCCTGCTTCACACGCTCATGAAGGGCATCCCCTGGCCGGCTCGCCGTGCCTGTCCAGCTGCTGCGCTCGTGCCCCAAACCTTCCGGTTTCCGGTGCCGCAGACATCTTTGCCGGCAGGCGGCATGGTCGAGGTGGTGCTTGGCGAGCGTCGAGCGCGTCGCTGCTGCGTGACCCCCAGCGGCGCGGCTGCAGGACGGAGCGCTCGTGCCCCGAGGTGCCGCAGTCGATGCCGGCTGCGCGCCCGCTTGTCATAGTTCAGCCTCTGCTGCCGAGGGTCCGCCGCAGCGTCTGACAGCTTCCGCCGCTTCCCGCTGACGCCAGGCTGCGCGCCGCCCTTGTGCTGCTGCTGCTGCTGCTGCTGCTGCTGCTGCTGCTGCTGCTGCTGCGGCTGCTGCTGCTGAGCATCGCCCCCTTGCTGCTGCGCCTCGCCACTGGCTGCCGCCGCAGGCGCCGCGCGCTTCTTGCCGCGCCCTCCCTGCTGCCGCTGTTGCTGCTGCGGCCTCTGCTTCTCGACCTTGGCCTTGGCGGCCGCCGCTGCATCTTCTCGCACCTTGGATGCCTTCTGCAGCCACCTTGGCAGGCAAAGGGGGCCCCACGCCGTGCATTTGGCTCAATATAGTCAGTTGGCTGATGCCGCCAAAACCCATGAAATACCATTTTCAACCAATCAGGAATCCACATTCGCCTGCCTCCGGCGAACGCTTGCCGCATCGAACATGCGCAGTGTAATCGATCCCGCACATGCCGGGCTGCCACGACGTGAAAGGCAGCACCTGGCATGTAGCGCTGGGTGCAGTCCCTGACCGCCCTGGCGATGTCTGGCCACGTCTTGAGCTCCGGCTGGGGCAGGTCGATGCATCAGCGCAGGTCAACACGCGCCTTGCGGGTGCGCGCCTCCCTGCGGCGAGCGTGGCGCGGTCAAGCGTGTCAGCAAACGGCAGTCGTGTGGCGCTGCACGTGGCAGGCGGCGGCCACGGGCACGGTCCAGCCGCTCGGCAGCCGAACCGGTCGGGCCGACCAGCAGCGGTAGGCTGCGCGGTCGTCGTTCTTCTGCCGGCTCTCGAGGCGTAGGGTGCGCGGCGCCTACCGATGGCCACCGCCAGCGTGCGCTTGGCACGCAACTGGCCGATCACGTACTGGCGGCGCCAAAAACCCGAGGGCCTGGCGGACGCGGACAGCAGCAGCAACGCTTGGATCAAGACAGCCATGCTGCCTTTCGGCGCTCGCGTTCATCATCTGGACGATGATGTTCGCCGGGTCGCAGATCGCGGCGCAGGCGGTCAGTCTGCAGGGCGTCGTGATGGCGCAGGTCGAACGGCTGGCGGCATGGGCGAGCGACCATGGGATGGCAATTTCCAGATTGATACCAAGACGATTTCGGACAATTTCGCCGGGACGTTCGGCCGCGTCACCGCGGCGGTGGGATCGGTGGTCGGCGCGCTGACAAGCCGGTGATGATTCTCGGTCCTCGGCGTGTTCACTTGCAATCGAACCGCGCCTCGATACGGCATGCGGTATGGCCGGATTGTCTACTCTTACGCCCGCCGCGCATGAGTGTTGTTGCACCCTTGCCGTTCCGCACCCGCCGCAGCCGGCATCCCCTCCTCGATGAGCCTCTCCTCCATCTCGAGAGCCGCCTGCAGATCATGGACTGAGTGGACGCGGCAGCACACGTATCGAAATTCTGGACTTCATCAGCAGATGCCACCCGTGCTGCCGAAGAACACTGACGCCCCGAAGGCGTGGAAGGTCCCAATCACCGTCCTTTCTGTCAGACCTGGAACCAGTTCTTCGACTCGCGTGCGCATTTCATCGCCCGCCTTGGTTGTGAAAGTGAGTGAGTACAGAATGTTGGACGGTCGTCACGGCATGAGGGAATCGCAGAGGCGCGGCAGGTTTGCTGTGTAAAGTACTGTCATTTTTCTGAGCGCTATGGGCCGCTTTCATCAACCGTGGTCAGTTCTTTTTCCCGAATCTCTGTCTTTGTTAAATTATGTTAAATAATGGATGTTCCGGGAATAGATAGCTACAACCTTGCGTTTCAATTCATACATTTACAAAAACCCCAACACACACAACACAGGAACACGACAAACGCACAAAGCCACACAGACTACGCTCAACGCACACACACACAAACCCCAACATATGTACCACAATGCACCTCGCCGATCAGCGTGCGCGATGCGCGCCCGACAAGGTGGTCTTGCCGGTGCCGCTGAGGCCGAAAAAGGAGTACTCGTCCTTGGGCCGATGTTGCCGCAGGCGCGCTGCGCCTTTGAGCCGCAGCCAGGCGTCAGGGCCGAGCGCCACTGCTCTTCCTCCTCCTGCTGCTGCTGCTGCTGCTGCTGCGGGATTGGCCATGCATGCTGCCGATCGTGACCAGGCGCGCTGCCGGTGAGATGCTGCTCGAGCTGCTGCGCCTGTTGCTGCTGACCGACCGTTGCAGGTGGCCGAACTGCTGTTGCTGCTGCTGCTGCGCTGCTGTTGCTGAAGCTGCTGCCGCGCTGTTGCTGCTGCTGCTGCTGTTCGCCACCTGCTCATCAGCAGCTCCAGCTCATGGTCGCTAAGGTCATCGTCCCCATATCGCCAACCTGTAAAGCGCCGCCATTGCCCGAGCCCGCGGGCCCGCCCCTGCCCCCTTCCCCGGCGCTGCCCGTTTCCTGCTCGGCCCGTCCCAACAGTGCCGCCGGCGCGCTGGGCCACCCTCCCTAACGCCATCCTCTACAGCTGCGGATGCCTGTCGCTCGAACAGGTCCCGAACTGTTCGCGACAGGCGCTCGGGCCCCCATGCCCTCCGGCGCCTCGCCCGCAGCAGCCCTGTCCACACCCTGCGTGATGCTGGCAGCCAGCCGCGCCGCGCAGGGCCGCGCGGCTGCGGCGGCGCACAAGGCTGCGACGCCGCAGCAGCGTCTGCCTTGCGGGCGCGGAAGCCCCTGCTGGCGACGGCCGTCGCATTGGAGGCACCGGGGCGTCCCGAAGTCGCTGTGGCGGCGGTCGTCCCGCCACGCTGCTTCTGCCGTGACGGCGCCTTGCTCGCCGCCGGGCTTGCCGATGTGGCGGCAAGTGGGGGCTGCTGCCGAGGGCGGGGCGGGCTCACTGCCGCCGTTCCCGATGCTTGGCCGGGCCATCGCTTGCGCCCGGTTTCGGGATGCTGCTCTGCAGCGGCTCGCCGGACCGATGTGCGCTGATTAACGAGGATATGCTCTTCTGACCCGGTAGACGCCACCGCGTGATTTTCTTTGGCGATGAAATCGAAGAAATTCAGCGCGAGTTTCAATCAGACCAGGCAATGAACAATCTCTACGAAAGGCGGTATCATTGCAGCTATCCCGAATTTTCGTGACATTACATGCGTCACTTCTGACGCCGACCATGCGAAATCCTACGGCCCGCTGACATGAAATGACGTTTTGAATGCGGTCACGAGCGTGGCTGACCGCCGACGGCGCTTGCACAGTAGCAGCGCACGCGTGGCTGCAGCGTGGCTCCGTGCGGTGCACAGTTCGTGAATTCAGATACATAGACCGCCTGTTCAAGTAGTTTGGCTGCACGCGCGGCAGGAAGCTGTGGGATCTGATATGCAGGGCGATGCAGGCCTGGGCATGCAGAGCTTGGGTCCAGAAAAGCGTGCATTAACTTGCCCTGCAATGATAGTCGCAGCAGTGCGTGGGTCGAGTTTTGCGGCTTCTACCTGTGATGAGGACTAGCTTCTATCTGTTCGAGAAGTTTGTGGGTGGGTTGAAGTGAGGCGCACGCGGCTGATCTGGTTGGCGATGCGATCGTGGCAAGCTTTGCGCCGGAACCCTGCGCTCTTGCCGCGATACCCTCCCTCTTTGGCCGCACAGCCGAGCTGTATATGAAGCTATATGCCTCATCACATCACTCGATAGGGGTCCTAGGTTCAACAGCCGTTCTGGACATCGTCAGACGGCCGGTGATGGCGAGAAGCGTTTGGCATGTGGACAAGCCGCGACACTTTGTCAACAACGTAATTGCAGAGGTGGCCAGTTCACTTCACCAGCGCTGCCCAGTGGTGTCACGCGCAATGGGCGACGATCGCGCCATTCCAAGAGGTGCAAATGTGAGGTGCCTGGGAGCTGGCGCAAGGGCGGAGAGCGTGATCCACTGAGGCCGTTGTGTGACGAGCTGTGCTCATGTGGCTGAAAGCATGCACGCATGCCTGAGCTGAACCATGGCACACTGCGACGCATCAGTCCGCGCCAGCTGGCTGTTACGTGCCACCTAGCTGCGGCGTATTGGTGGTCGCGGCAATGCCATGTCACTGCCGGCAGCTGCCAGCTGTTTGACCCGTAGTACCGCAGCGAAGTGCTCCAGATGCTTTGATACCCCCATTCCTGCTGATGAGCGCCAACCAGTAGGTTTCGACTCCATAACTAAACGGACAGTACTCAGCCAAATGTTCTGGCGCCGAGTATTGCCCCGACAGGAGCATGCATACCGAATAAACCGGGACTTGTGTCGGTCAGGGGCGCAGACTACGCTGATGTCGTCTACAGCGCTGGCTCGAACATGCACTCGCCTGGAGAATCCGGGTAGGCAAGCCCCGGCAAACGGATGCTTTTGAAATGGCCGGCGAACGAGGAGACCGCTGCTTTAGGCAGTCCGGTGGCTAGGAAAGGCGCCGCATCTTGCCGGCATCGATGCTCTGCGACACAACATCGCGCTCATCGACAGCCACTCGACGCCAGGGCGAAAACGCCCGGTCTGCGGGGCCGAAATCTCTGAATATTCCTTTCAAAAGCAGTTTGAAGGAAAAAAACTCCTCGATGAGCAGGGGGAATTCGTCTCGGTACGGGTGACGAGGTCCGGCGAGCCCGGTACCAGGCACCAGGCCGAGCACCGGCACATTGCTTCCCCTAGTATAAGTCCCGCGTCTCCCGCCAAACCCGTCCACCCGCAGCCGTTTTTTTCGTCACGACCCCTCCCAACGCGCGCGGAAGGTATCATGAATCACTGTGTTGGTCAAATTGAGGGCTATTCCCCTGAACAGCGGCTGCCGCTGGCCGCCATCTGGAACACTCGTCATCTTCCGCGTGCAGCGGCGCATGTTCCATGCGCAGGACCTGCGCGTGCGCCGCAATTTCGCCGGCTTCCTGTTCTACTCCGTGGGCCACGATGCCGCCGCCGGTCGCGCTGATGGGAGGCAAGGAGCGGGAATTCGACGCCGAGCATCGCGCAGATGGGCGGATTGCATGGGGCCTCTCCTGTTTGTCTATTTGCACCCATGTCAGCGCCAGTTGACGTAAACGTCAAGTTGATTTGCTAGGCGGGGCGATTATCGCAGGCGGCATGACCCAATTCTCGTTGCCCGATTTCGACCTCGATGCCTTCGTTCGCGCCACTTTGGCCGAAGAGCCGGGGGCCACAGCCGCGCGGGCAGGGCGGCCTTCCCCGTTCTGGAGGAGCTTCACTCAGAGCAGCGCAAGCAGGTGGCGCCCATGATAACAGGTTGGTGTTACGAGGGGCTGGCAGGCCAATGGGCATGAGGGCTGGGGGTGCTTGATGTATGCAAAGCTTTGTTTTACAGATCAGGTGGCAGAGCAGGTGGCAGAGCAGGTGGCAGGAGCAGGTTCAAGCAGGCTCTTGTCAGAGAGCGCTGAACCCAATTCTGACCAGCTCGCAGGGCATGCCGGCGGATCTAGCCAACTTGACGGATATGTGCGCATTGTTCACGACCTTGTCCCACAACAGCGACGCATGCTTTCCTTCCGCTGCTCCCAGAGAAGTTACTCGCGCAAAGCCTGGGAGTCCTTTTGATTCTTGGCGGTCCATGCGCTGTTCGTCCTCCCCGCGAACAAGGGGGCGAAATGATCGGGGCTGAGCCCGCTAATCATATAGGTCATGAAACATCCTTTCTCGGCTGTCCGACCTTCTTTGCCACGCCGCGATTCGCGCGGCGTCCCGATGCTTGCGTTCAAAGCACGGGTCCATGGTGTATTACTGTATTATATCATTGACTCACCAAGGCGAAAGTCGCACGATCCAGCCGGAAAGGAGGGTGGGCCATTTGAAGGGTTCCTGTCTCGCAGTGCTCTCGCCCTCCGCGCTCTTCACCGCGCTGCCAAGCGACTGGCGCCGTCGCGGCCGCGGCGGACGCCGCACCCCGCATCCCCCCAGAGCTTGGCTGCTGGTGCCGTCCATACGCAGCGCCTACACCGCAGGTGCGCCGCCGGGCAGCGGGCGCCACGTGCGCCCCCCGCTGCCGCTCCCAGCCGCCCTGCCCGACCCGCGCCCGCGCCGCGGCGCGCCACGTTTTGGTGGCGGCCCTTGTGCACCTGGCCGGTCCTCGCCCTCGCTTCGGCAGGCTGCCGACGCCGTGCCCGCCCTCGGGCTTCGGGTTGCGTCTTGTCGGTCATCGGGAATGGCGAGCATGGAGAGCCTGTGGACGCCGCGCACGAGCGCGATCGGTCGTCCAGGCTCAGCGATCCGAGCCCGGATGCGCCTCGGCCCCCGCGATGCCGCGGTGCCGGTCCACGCTCGACGAGCGGCGATATATTCGGTCGGCGAAACAATTTGTCGCCGCCATAGGCGCGGATGACGTCGCCGAGGATCCGCGCCCAGATAGCGGATGTCGGGATTTCGGCTGGTTACATCTGTGATGGCTGCTGCAGCGGTTCCAGGTCGCCGGCTGGGGTTTGTGCTGACCAGCCTGAACACGGCGTACTACTTCGTCATGTGGCAGCCACCGACGACCTTTCGACGTCCTGGGCGTCCGCCAGCGGCACTTGCCGGTCTCGTCATATTTCGCGCCCTGATCGTCGAAATGATGGCTGACCTCGTGCCCGATCACTGCGCCGATACCGCCATAGTTGATCGCCGCGTCGGCGTGCGGATCGAAGAAGGGCGGCTGAAGGATGGCAGCGGGGAACACAATCTCGTTCATGCCAAAACTGCGGATCGTCATGTCATGGAGTTGATGATGTTTGCTGCAATCGGCGATGTTGGCCGGGAGACATGCTTGGCGCTCGGCCGTTGCCCGCAGGAATGCTGGGCGATGTATGGCGCGACGATACGCGACACGCTGGCGCTCGGCGACGACCAGATTTTGTTCACCGGCCTCGCGATCGGCTATGCCGACGAAAGTGCCGCGGTGAACCAGTGGCCGGTGCCGCGCGTCGAACTGGACGAAGTGATCGATTGGCAGGGATTCTATCATTTCTGTCTGCATCGTATCCCAAAACATTATGCTTGGAGGGCAGCGCCAGCGCTTGTACTCGCTGCGCCATCATTGCCGTGCTGTGCACGCGCACGCCTCGAAACTGTCCTGCGCCCGCTCCCAGGGCTGTTTTTCCGGCCCAGGTGTATTTGTGTTTTGCTGGTCCGTCCAGCTGCTGCTGTCGCGTTCGTGCGGATGGCCGTTGGCCAGCATTGCCCCATGGCCACGCGTCGCGTGCATGGTGTGGTGGTGTGATCACGTGCGTTCGAGCGCGCCTGAAGACTGCTGGCGCTCAATTATCAGGAGATTTGGCAAGTATTTTGGCCAGCGAGTTTGGGGGAAATTTACGAATTCACCGACATCGGTTTGGTGCTGTTTTACGCCAGTTGGCTGCATTGCCTTTTGCTGCAAACAGCAGGTGGACAGCTAACGATCTTGTGGATTATGAACTCGCTGTTTTACAATAATTGAGGAAAGCGCGATGTACATTCATTACCGGCAAACCGGCTTCATGTTGAGTTCAGTCAGCATGAACAAAACACGACCAATGTAAGCAAATGCTGTTGAATGCTGCACAGTCACAACGCCCAGCTTAAGTGCCTCATCGCAGGCGGTCATGTACTATTGTCTCATAAGTCAATGCAATAGTCACGGTGAGTTCAGAATAGATGACAAAACATCGATGTCATCCTCATCGCGGATCGGTGCCAGTGGGGGGACTCTTGGCTTCCAGCCATTGCCCTGCTGACGGATGCCGCGCCAGTTCTGCATGCTCCTTCTGGCTCCCCCACCGCTGCTGCTGCTGCTGCCGCTACTGCTCCGCTGCTGCTGTTTGAGCAGCAGTCAATTGTGCGTCTATGCTGTGTCCGGGCCGTAGCATCCGACCATTGCTCCGGCCGGTTGACAGTACCCCTAATTGGCGCCTGCTCCAGATCTTCGATTCACAGGAGATCCACCACGACTCGTCGAACCGCTCAGACAGCTCGTCATCAGTAGATATCCCTCGTTTGCTGCTAGTGGTGGTAATGCAGCTGCTGTCGCTGAAGCTGCGGGCCGGGGCACCAGCTGGCCTGGCCATAGCCGCGGCTGCGCTGCCGGCCGGCGCTGCAGCGCAGGCTGCGCCAGAGGCCAGCGGCAACGTGTGGCGTGTCCCAGGCCGGGCCGCCACCATTGGCCACCACGCCTGTGCCGACGCCTCCCCATCTGTTGGGCACGCCGGTCGCTACCGGCGGCACCTGTGGCCACGACGCATCGTGCATGCCAACATTGCCGCCTGTGATGGGGTCGAGCGATCTGTTGGCAACTGCATGATGACCGAGACCGCTGCTGCTGCCGGCAGCGCCTTGCCACGCGGGGAGCTGCGGTGCGCCCAGAGCGGCCGACACTCCTGCTGCTGCTGCTGCTGCTGTTGCTGCTGTTGCTGCTGCTGCTGTTGCGGGAGTCGCCACCCCTCAGCCGCGCACCTCCACGGTGCGCCCCACCAGCTGGCGACCGCACAGCCGCGTTGCGGCGCAGCGGCTCTCTATGCACATTACGTGCAGTCTGAAGGGCCCACCCCCTCGGCACGACCTCTGATCTCTCCCCTCCACTGCCGTCAGCGCACCCTCTTCGCCGCCGCTCGCGTTCGTTGCTGCCGCCGCGCGGGGAGCCGCCGCCGCGGCTGCCGCAGCCAACGCCCGACTGTGCGGCCAGCGAGCCCGCCAGTCGTCCGGCGGGTGTGCGAGCGACGCCAGTCTGTGTTGAGACGGTTGCTGAGTCCGCCGCTGCTGGCCGACCGCGTGTTGCCGTCGCAGGGCGTGCGATGGCCGACGCATCCAAAGGCCGGCTAGGTAGAGGAGCTGCGCCGGGTCGGGCTGCCGCCGCAAGACTGTGCTCAAACGCATGCGGCGCTGCACCGCGCACGCGGGCCAGCGCGGGGTTGGCGCCTGTGTGGGGTGTGTTTTGGGGGAGGGAAGGTTTAGTCAGCATGCACCATTGGCGCTGTGCCTCCTGCTCATGCGTAGGGCTGCTGCGTCAATGCCATTGCCATCCCTCAATCTCAGCTGGATACCGAAGAGCTAGCCCAAAGCCAGGGCAAACAGCCAAGGATGATGTGAGGTCGTCGCAACACTCCAGACTGATGCACGGTGCATTGTGGAACCCCGTCACCCCCCCCCCCCCCTGTCACCCCGACCTGTTGCTTGTCCAAAAGACGTGCGCCGAGGTGGCGAACCGGCCAGCGCCCGCGGCGCGGCCGTGGGAGGCGGTGCTGTTTTCCGCCTACGCCCAGCATTTCTCCGTACCCCGCGTGCGCTGCAGTGCCGCCGCCGCCTCCGCTGCTGTCGTCCAACCATCCAAGCTGGCTGGCGCTGCCGAAAGTCTGAGGCCTCCAAGCCAAAGTCCATGCCCCCCGCTGTGGCCGCAGCTAGGGGCCATGAATCGCCGCCTGCCGTGCCGGCAGCTCGGTATTGAAGAAGGCGCCATGGGCACGATCGAAGCGTCAAACTGCAGCAGCTTGGCGCCAGCAAAACCCTGGCATCATGGAGGTGATACGTAAGTAAGGATTGCTGTTGCGGACAACATCGAGGGTCCATATATCGTCTATCGAATGCAAGCAATGGGGGGTTGGCGCGGCAATATCTGGCCCGACTGGACCGCGCTGTGCGCGACAATCCGGCGCAGTCCGCTGGTCGACTCAGCTGGGCCAGCTGCACGGCTCACCCGCGCCTCCGGCTGGGCGATGCCGCGCTGCACCGCCAGCGCACCAGGCCGTCCACCAAGCCGCTGCCTTGGGCTCCCGCCTCCACCACCACCGGCAGCGCCTCCAGGTCGCCGCAGACGCCGCCGCCATCCATACCGTGCTGCCGTTGGGTGCGCCAGAGATGGCGGTGAAATGTGGAGCCGGCCCTGCACCGGCGCGTCGCTCGTGCTCGCGGGCGCCTTCCTCAACCCCGGCGACAAGGTGAAGCCGGTGGTCCAGAAATCGTCGCAATAATCCTTCCGGGCCGGTCCCGCACAAAGGCGTCTGAATCATGAGCTTCCGCAACATCTCCGCCTGGTGCATCCGCATCCGGTGCCGCCGATGCTGTTCGTGCTGCTGTTGCTGGCGGGTTCGTCAGTTCTGCCGGATTGCCGCCGCAAGCAGTGCGGAGCTGCGTGGCTCAGCTGCGCCTTGTGCTGCCTGCGGTGCGTTTCAGACTCAACCGCCGTCTGCCGCTCATGTTCACGCTGCTGCTGCTGCTGTTCCCGCTGCGCGTGCTGCTGCTGTTGCTGCTGTTGCTGCTGTTGCTGCTGTTGCTGCGGCGCTGCGCGCGGAGCACCCGGTGGTTGCACATTTTTATCCGTAGCCGCCGCTTGCCGCGTCCTGATGCACCAGCGTCCTCGGACATTGCTTCACTGGGCGGCGACGCCCTGCCCTCAGCAGCTTGGCGCCCTCGCCTAGCTGCGCTTGCTCGAACCTCCTTGACGTCCGCACTCAGCCCCGGCCCGCGGGGCTTTTTCGTTTCGAGCGGGCCTATCCTCAACCGCCAAAACCTTAATTTTCCAAGTGAACGAAATCTGAATACGCCGCTCCGAACCGGTTCAGTTGCCAGGCTCTAATGTCATTTCATGAGCTGCAAAGCAGCACCCAGGCACAGCCGCTCTGCACGGTCGCAGAATGCACATCGAGCGTCTCGTGGGCGAGGTCGCACCGACCAACGTCGAGGTGGTTTGGCCGCTCCGTCGCGCGCGCAGATGGCTGAAGGCGGCAGCAGAGGCCGAAGATGATATCGCTCCAGCGGCTGCGCGCACCCGTGCCCTGGTGAAAGAGGCAGAACTTGCAGGCGAATCGCCTCGCGCAGCTATTGGCCGACGTGAGGGCTGCACAAGCCTGTACGGGGCAGCCCTGGGCACTGCAGACTCACGCGATGTTGTGCTCTATGGCTGCGCTTGGTCTCCGGCAGTTGCTGGTGCAGTCGGTCGTTCGGCGCGGGGGCCTGGCAGGATCACGGAGGCAGTCAGCACACATGCAAGCGCAGTCGGCTGCGTCGCTGACGCGACGTCAGGCTTGCACCGGAATCATCGCACCGAACATGATGAGTGGCGCAATATCGCACCGAGGTCGAAATATACTCGCCCATGTCTTCTCCTTGTTCATGCCATTGTTCTGCAACCTGCTCGGCATGTTGCCGCTGGGCGTGCTGGGCCTGCATCCCTTCACGGTAACCAGCCATATCGCGATCACCGGCGTCCTCGCGCTGATCAGCTTTGCCATTGTGCTGGTCGTCGGCTTCTGGCGCCACGGTCTACACTTTTTGTCGCTGTCGTCCGTACGGGCCGCTGCCGATGATTCCGATCATCGCGCCGATCGAGTCTCTGAGGAAGGCAGCCCGTTCAGTCAACGGCAGCGCCCACAGCGACCGTACGGTGCTTTGTGCAGCCTGAAAGTGACAGAAGTCGGGAAGGAACCACTCCCTTGGTGGTCTGCCAAAGCGCATGCAGCACTTGCGCGAGGCTCAGCGGATGTCCCGCAGCCAAAGCTGACGCCCCAACCTTGCTTCCTCAGGCCTGCGGCACTGTGTGCAAAATTCGGTTGATGTATCAACTTCACCTTCCCACCATTTCAACGAAGATCGTAAACGTTTGTTGTTGAAATATGACAAGATCGAAGCTTGGCGCGTTGCTCGCATAAATGCGTGGAATCGAAGATATCATGATAAATTCTTGACAGTTGTATGAGTGGTCGTGGAGCATGAGAGGAGGCCCGGCGCAACGACGCGAATTTCCGTGCGCGCTGATCAGCGCTGGATCGCCAGTTCTCAAGCACTCTGGTACGTGGCTGATGTGCAAAAGCCGGCGAGCCCTATGCGATAACAAGTCAAGATTATAAGGTCAAGGGCTCAGTCTTGGGTACGGTGTTCCTGCTGCGACGTGGAGGCACCTGTCGGCAAGCATCGGCCGCAGCAAAGCGCGCACAGATTGAAGGGAACGGTCAGGAGACTAAGTTCACCGCCCGGGAGTCGGTTGCTTACCAAAACAACAACCAAAAGGTAGAGATGGTCTATGACAACTCATCTCAGTTCGGCCGCCTGATGACAGGGTGTGTGGTGTGCAAAGCCGACATTCCTGTCAAGGAAACAAGCGAGACGACACGGGCAGCGTCTCTTTAGTTCAATCGTAAGCGGGCGCGTCATCGTACGCGGCGTCAGATCGTGACCGCACGCAGCGGCGCGCGATGAAACTCTTCATGTCGGCGGTGCCGCGCCCGTGGCGGCCCCGTCTTCGGATAGCGGTGGGGATCGCGGCTCCACGGGCCCTGCATGGCAGGCCCCGAAGGTCACCGCATTTGGCGCCGTGATAATACACTCGCACGCGACTTCCACGGCATCGACCTGTAACTGTTGCCCGGGACGTAGTTTGTAGCCGCCGGGTGCCGGCAGTGCACCTGTCCATCGGCCGTTGCTCTACTGCTTGTGTGATGTTCTACACACATCATCAACCAGATGTGCACAGCACCCTGCGTGTCGAGCAGCCTTGCGGAGCTCAACGGTGAAATTGGGGCGACTTCCAGGCCAAGCCAGCAGGAGCGGCAGAGGCCTGCGACGCATGCTGCGCCGTCCGCCACGCCCCACGGTGCTGCAGGACGTGCCTGCCTTCGCCAGGTCGGAGGCGCTGGTCAATGCAGTTTGCAGAGCAACGGCTGGGGTGTATGCTGGGTGGATCACCAGCACATATTGAGTGTGACACTGCACAGCTGACCGCAGGCCAACGGTCCGGCGGAGCAAAGCTGCGCGTGTCTCATCTGTGCGCTGCTATGATCTTCGTCGGTCATGCGTCCGCTGCTCAAGAACAGTGCCCACTGATACCATTGAGATAACCTCTCCGAACGTGTCGTCCACAATCCGTTTTGGTCCATCGTGGATGTGAACGTGAATCCCAAACTCTTGAGGTCGATGCGCCGTCCACAAGATGGCGGGCGTGGACGCCCAGACGGTGTAAGAACATCCCGTGTAGTCGTCGAGGTTCGCAGCGCGCTGGCGCACCAACGTTTCGCTTGTCGTGATCAGCCTTGAGCGGCGTGAGCGGCGGATTCTTGCTCCACGTGCTGTCACGCCCACAATTGCCGCAGAAATGTTTGCGATGCGGGGTCACGGCAAAGTCCCCGAGATCAAGGTGCGGATAGCCGCAGTGAGAGCTTACAATACATGCAATCCATGTCTTTGCCGAATTCAAGCGCCGTAACTGGCTGTTTGTGTACTGTTGTAATCATCCGGTTGGTATGCACTTGCAACATCGCCGCAATGTCTGCAGACGCGGCTGCAATGTGTTTTGTCATCGGCACTGGATGCTAAGATGTGGCTAGCTAGGGCTGTGCTACCGAGTCTGCAGAGCACGATCCGGGCCGGAGCGCGGCATGCTCACCGCTAGGCTCAATATCATACGTCACAACGCGCATCCTCATGAAAATCCAAGATATAGAAGTTTTCAGGCGTGATGAATCGGCGATCGACCGTCGCGTCAGATTATTTGCACTCTGACAGAGCAGATGCATCGACTCCGATCCAGCTGGCATTGCCTTCTGCCGCAGCCGCACCGTTCATTGAGGCGACGCATCATTGATGCCACGCAGCGGCAACATGCCCCATGGCAGCCCACAGGCGGGACTCAACACTGGGGCCGATGCTCTCACTGCTGGAACGCCGCCAACCTGGCTGCGCCGAGGTGCGGCGTTTGAAAACCTCATCGCCCCGACCGGAAACCTGCCGGTCAACACGGGCGGTGGCAATTTTGCCCAAGGTTTCATCCACGGCATCGGCACCGCTTACGAAGCGGTGAAGCAGCTGCGTGGCGAGTCCGCCAATCCGGTGGCGGGGGCAAAAATCTGCCTGCTCGCGGGCGGCCCGGGTGCGCCGACGGTCTCCTCGGCGTTTGCGACGGGTACAACTGCACCTGCGATGCGTACGAGGACCAAGACTCGACCAGCATGCCTCAGATCCAGAGCCCGGCGGTGACTCTGAATTGCTGCCCAGCCCCGAACTCTCGTGCCAGCCGCCCGGCATGAGCGGGTGCTCCAGGTACAACCACCTGCACCTGGTGCCGCCCTGCGCGTTCCCGCCACGCGGGGAACCACAGTACCAGCTGCTGCGCAAGCTCGGGCAGGTGGGGTGCTTGGGTGCGTGCATGGCGGGCGAGCGCACGGTGTCTTCGCTAATGTGCGGCACACATGCAACCGACCAGACACAACAATGTGATGGGGGACATAGTGCCGGATCATGTGGCTGCATGGGCTCCAACATGATGCATGCATGCCAGAAGGGCAAGCACCAGGCCCAAGTGCCCCATGCAATGGATGCGTGGTTCAAGCTGGTGCCGACCATGCGCGTTTTTCATGCTCACATGGTCGGCCAACCTTTTGAGGACTCACAGCAACGTGTGCCGTCGCTCATTGCAAACTGCATCCCCGCAGGGCGCACTATGCCAGCGTGTTTGAAGCGCGTGACCTCACATCCAACCGCATCGTGAGTACTTGCTTGACCCGCCGCCGCTTCCTCGAGCCGTTGGCCACAGAGTACAGCTGGCGCACAGCTAGACGCGCCCGTTCATCGGCCTCATGCCAAACAATGCGCACTCCTGCCTGAAGGGTGGCTGCTGGTGGCGCCGCCCGTTGCCCTGCGCCTACTCAATCCTCGATCGTGACAAGACCACGTTTTTCCTGCGACCGTCGCCCACGCAGGTGGCTGTCAAGCTGTCTGAGGATTGGTGGACCGCGCGCACCTTTGAGTCTTGCTCAGACGGAGAATGCGTCCGCCTTACAATGGGAATAAGACAGATGCGAGGAGGAGTTCCGGGTGCGGGATCCTGTAACTGCTCTTTAGGCCGGTGCTGGTGGATTGAAAGCAGGGGCTTTGAGGGGCGAAGTCATGGAGGGCTGCTCGGCTGCCTTGTGTTGACGGTTGAAGGGCGCAGACTGGGCCAAATTTTGAGCCAGCCCGTGGCGGCGGCGAGGGCATGCACGAGCTGCCCGCCGCCGGTGATCCAGAACATGTCAAACCGCCCGCAAAGTCTTGCCGGCGTTGTCCGCGATGTCGTCAAACGTATCGATTTCGTCCCGCCTGGCTTCGGGTTCGATGCGATCGACGGTCGCGCCAAGGTCCGCAAGGTAGCGCGTGATCACGGCGAGCGGTCCGCTGACCAGATCGACGACGCGAATGCCGGCGAGCGGGGGTTCGACCGGACAGCTCATTCCGACCAACTCCCGCCGACCGCCGCAGCCTCCTTATGGTGCGTTGGCGAATTAACATCCCCATTGTCTCCCTACAAACCCGGGCGCAGGTGCGTTGGTCGTCCCTGCTCAGGGTGCTGCAGGCATCAACTTTGTCAGCTGGATCGCCATGCAGCTGCTGGGCGGCAGCCTGGATGCGAGAGGCGGCGGCAACGCCCAGCGTGCCGCGCCCGCGCATGCGACGAGGGCGCCGGGGGAGCGGGAGACCGGAGCAAGGAGCTGGTGCGAGAGAGCTGGTGCAGATGGCCAGCGTGCGATCAAGGTGAGCTGCGAATCCCTCCACCTTGTACAGCTGGATGATATGCCTTCCTGCGGGCTGCCGCCTCAATACCCCACACGGCTGCCGGCTGGTCGTGCCAGCACACAGCCGCGTAGTCGCGTCTAGGGCCGCTTTGTTTGTCGCGTTCTGCAGGCCTTCAGCTGGCTGCACTCAGCCGGGCTAGGTCCACCTGGGGGCAAGGCTGGGGTGGGGGCAAGCAGGTCGCTACGGTGTTTTCCCACAGCTACTGAAGGATCATGGGGTTTGAGGCACACCCAAAAAGGAGGCCAGGGATTCAGCGGACGGCAGAGGACGCTCATAAGCGTGCGCAGGCCGAAGTAGCTGTCGCACGCCCCTGCCATACCGTACCGCAGCCCGCCAACATGTGCGGGCTCTATGGCTGCCGGCCGCCATCCGGCTCCGCCACACTATGGACGCCTGCCGCCTTGTGCCGGGTTGAATTACAACCTTCGCACCCCTGGACCCAGATGGGTCACCTCGAGTCGCGGGATTTCGTGGTGCACTCGCCTGAGGGCCGGTCGTTGATTGCGGCTGTATCAAAGGGAGGTCAGATGTCGTGGACGAAGTCGCTCGTTCGCGCATGCTGAGCTGCCGGGCTGCGCTCACTACTCTAAAGGCGACGCTACACCCTCCTGAACTGATTAATACCAAAAAAATCCCGCAAAATGGAGGAGCCGCCTGTCCGTACGAACCCCCCATACGCATCCGTGCCGCACTGCGCGGGTGCCCCCCACCCCCAGCGCACGGGAGGGCATCCTGCCTCACTGCTCTCCATCTCGGCGCCCCTCGGGCCGGTCGGCAGGCCGCCCCTGATCTGGCTGCCTTTCGTGGCTGTGGACGCTGGACCGCGGCAGCGGTCTTGATGTCTGGCGTTCGTGGTGTATGGCGCCGCAAGCAGTTTGCGATGCGTGCTATGCACGACTTGGGAGCGTACGTTGTGTGGATTTGCCTAGGCTCATTGGTAAGCGAAGATATCTTACGTTTTGACATCTCCCACTTTGCAAAAGTAACCGATGAAGAATTACGGCAGATTAATTATATCGTTAATGAAAAGATCCGCGCGAATATCCCGGTGGTGATCAAAGAATTGCCGAAAGAAGAAGCTTTGGCTATGGGTGCTATGGCCTTATTCGGTGAAAAATATGGCGATGTGGTACGCGTAGTGACTATAGATCCATGAATTCTCTGTAGAGCTATGCGGGGGTACGCACGGGCAGTCACAGCCGATCCTTGGCTGATGGTCAGCTACGCTGATAAACTGATTTTCACTGTACCAACACCTCACCCTGCCTCACCACACCGACGCACACACATCCTGGGCCTGTCCCTCCAGGGCCTGATCCCTCCAGCTTTTGACCGATGCTACAAGTGTCCCATGTCGCTGCCAGTGTCACTCACTTACTTTATCACAGTGTACACTTGACAGGGCCTGGCATGTCATCGGCTCTGGGCACGTACTGTGATCATCCACCTCTGGTGCCCGCCACAGCTAGCCGTTAGCTGGCTCGCAATACGTCCAAAACTCCTGCATCCCTGGGCGTGCTATCCCCCCAGTACCTGTCGTCCCTGGACGCCCTGGGCCGTTGACTATGGGCTGATCACGTCTCTCCTCGAGCAGATCGCAGCGCCACCGCTCACTGGCGGCCGCGGCGGCTCCCCTGCCGTGCCGGAGCAGTGGGCTGTGTGGCAGCACAACCTAGGGTGCAGGCCACGCCGCGGCCTGCGGAGGCGCGGAAGCAGCGCGATGATGCCATCAGGATGAGGAGGATGATCAGGTAGAGCGCGGTGAGTACGAGAATGGCCAGCAGTCAGAAGCAGACGACATGGAGATGACCAGGCGAAATTGGCGATGAGCTGGACGAAGAAGAGCAGGAGTGGAAGTATCCGTGGGAGCGCGACAGGCGAAGGCGAGGCGGTGCGTCGCTTCGGGCAACACCGCTGATCGAACAGCCGTTACTCGGCACCTTCAGCGGACGCGTCGAGGGCATATTGGTGCGCGGCATGCTGGTGTCCGACATTCGCAAGAACGAGACGCTGAACGGCAAGGTTTTGCAGGGCAGCCTCAATACGCTGACCCCCGGATCGGGCAATGTCGCGATCGGCAGCGAACTCGCGCGCAATCTCGGCGCGACGGTGGGATCGACGGCAGGTGCCAAGAGGGCGAGGGCGGTTGCGTGGGACCTGATGCGCGAACAGGCCTATGGCCGCATCCTGAGCTGGCCGCTGGTCAGACGGCAGTGGCTGGCTATCCGCAAGTGGCGAAGAGGGTGAGGGTTGGCATCCAATGGCCGACGAGTAACGGTATTCAGCATGACTCGGGTGGAACAGAGGGCATTTATCACCACTTCGGTTATCCAGGCAAAAGCGTTACCTTAGGTTCTCGCGTTTGAAGCCGCCAGCTTTGTAAAGCCGGTTGCTGTAGTGGGCAGTAAAATCAGGTATTTGCCTTTCTGGCCCGCTTTTTCCTGCCACCAGTTGTACACTAATAATTTACCAATATTGACAATTTATGAACACATACATTCTACTGTTGCTTGTGGTTAAGCGTAATCGTAAGCTTTAATGCCGGAGCAGTCTTCGCGCAAAGCGAGGACATGGTGTGTATACCTAAAAAGCGGGTTAACCGGAATAAATTATGGCTATTTGATGATTATACCGTTCTGGAAAGCGAGTATAAAATGCATGGATATATGATAAGGCTTGTCCATTCAGTCAAGGAAGATAGCGGTTCAATTCGTACGCGATGCCCTCAAAGGCTGCGTGGCCATCACCACCGGCTGCAGGCTCAAGAGCAGCGGCGCATAGGCAGTGCAGGCAACATCAGTCGGTGTAGCGCGCAGCCGATTGGGCGCGCCAGAGCCGGTTACTGGCAGCTTGGCCGTGGCGTTGCTGTTGACTGCTCGGCTCCAGTGCGTGTGCGGTTGAAGCACTCTGATGCGGTCCCTGAGCATCACTGACATGGGGACCATGCATTACGTCCTCTCAGTCCGGGCTTCCCACAGTCCAGCCTCGACCCCAGCCTGGTGCTGCTCCGCCGCGCTGCACCGGGACGGTATCCTGCTTTCCTGCAACGAGCTCCATACCGACCGCTCGTCGTCGTCCATGCTCACGACGCTACGGCGTAGGCATCCACCATCCAGCCCGTGGGACTTTCTCCATGTCAGTCGCTCTGGTGGGCCATCGGACCGGATCATCGATACAATGCATCAACGACCATTGAGACGAGACTACTGCTGGGTACCGCCGCTAATAAGCAATTTGTGTCAATGACTACCCTCATTCCACGGAGGTTTTATTTACGAGGAGCCGTCAGTACTGCATCAAAATCAGCCTGCGTGTAGCCTGTTCCAGCGCCGCTTTATCTGCCTCACGCTCCCCTGCTTGCGTAGCATCAGCGACAAATCGCATTCCCGAACTCCGGAAATTCCTGGAAGCCGGGGGTACCGTCCTTTTACCATCTTTATCTCTCAAGCTCGGGCTCGATGCACGGCATGCTGCGGTGCGGCGGCGCGCTGCGCAGCACAGCTAGTGCGGCGCTGCGCGACGCGGCGCCGCGCCCGCTGCCCGGCCTGCAGCACTCGCTGTGGACCCAGCGGCGGCGGCCTGAGGTGTCCGCTGCGGCGGGCGGGCGCGGCGGCGCGCGGACGCCTGTTGCGAGCGCGGCGATGGTATCTCTGGAGGAGATCGATCGCGCACGCGTAGCCGAGGGCGGCTGGTTCGTGGCCGAGGGCGGCCAGCGGCAGTGGGTGCTGCGCAAAGAAGCTGATCGCGCGTCCGCCGTGCCGCGCATTCCCTGCGCCGCTGGCGAAGCTTTTGGACTGTTCCGGCAGAGGTTTGCATCGCCGGCGGCGCTCGTGGAGGCCGGCGTCGGCTTGGCGTTCGGCCTTGAGCCGTGCAGGCCGCGCCCGCCGCGCTCCCAGCAATTCCTTGGCGACCGTATTGTCGACATACCAGGACAATTGTTCCAGCGTCTGTCCGACGCCTCGCGCCTGCGCTCACCCTGCCGCGGCTTTTTTGACCCGCCGGACCCGACAACTGCCTTATCCGACCTCTCAGGTGATGCTATGCAGCTGGACCGCCTCAGCCCTGAACTGCCGCAGCGCTGGTTGAGCTGGGGATCAGATACGACCCCGACAAGCTGGCGGCGGTGCTGGACAGCAGGTGGCCTCAGCTGCGCGGTCCGACCGCGACGGCACTTCCTGTGCAGCTGCCCGGGGCTGCTTGATCGGCGGGTCGAAGTGATGCCGTCGGCGAATGCGCCACGGCTTCCAGCCCGGGCGACCGCGCGCGACTTTGGCCCGCAGGCACTGCGTACCGGCCGCGCGGTTGCCAGCACGGCATCTTGTGTGCAAGCCGGTGGGCCGAACGGGCCTGCGGCGGCCCTGCGGCTAGGCCGCGGCGCAGGCGCAGCGCGGGCCCGCCCCTCGACGCCCGTGCGCCGCCCGAACCCGCTCCGCAGGTGTCGGCCGCTCAGTCCGCATAGCGGCATCCCTCGGCGGCATCATTTTCGCGGTCGCAAGGCGTATCTCAGAGCTAATGAACTTAACTTCGAAAAGCGAGCGGAAGAGAGCGAAGGGCCTGTTTTGAAACCCTCCTCAACGACCGATTTGAAATTACTGGCCGACGTTCCATGGAAAAATATGTTCGGATTATCTTCTAGGTCGTCAGGGAATACGCGGTAGTCCCATTCGCCATCGACATCAGGTAC
>NNCB01000063.1:0-30213 GCA_002317545.1 Scenedesmus quadricauda | reverse complement strand
TCGAAGATGCAGGGGCGCGGGCTATGGTCGGCAAAGGGGCGGTGCGAGGTCAACTGGCCGTCAAGAGGGCTGCATGGCACGGCACGGATTCCACGGCCAAACCCGCACCCGCCTACTGAGCAACGCATTGCCGGCAGCTCAGAGTTGCCGGCGCCACCAGACAGGCCACCGTGCTTATCAGCAGCAGCCCCCCCCCCCGCCCGGCCCTGGGCACCCACCACCGCGAAGCCCAGGATGTTGGCCATCTTGATGGTGCGCTCCTTCTCCTGGTCCGCCGCCAGGTCGTCCTGCCGCCCAAACAGCGCGCGGTCGTAGGCCGGCACGCTCAGCGTGGCCAGCACGACGCTGGTCGCCATCATCGAGACGTCGGCCGGCGTCAGGTTCTTGTTGAAGGAGCGGCTGACGTGAAGAGCTTCAGCCACGAGTTCGATGGCAATCGGCGTAGGCAATGCGGTGATGCCGAGCGTGGTGCGGCAGGGCGCGGTGGGCGGGATCGCGGGAAGTATTCCGCCCAGACCGCGTTGTAGGCCTTGAAGTCGCGCGCCATGTCGGTGAGGTAGACGGTCACGTCCACCAGGTCCTCCCAGCGCGCGCCGCTGGCTTCCAGCACCGCGCGCACGTCACCCCCCCCTCCACCCCAGAAACGGGCGCCTCACACCTTGAAGATCTGCGTGAGGCGTGAGTAGTAGGCGGCCATGAGCTGCTGCTTGCGCTGCCTCTTGCCCAGGCTGATGAGGTTCTGGATGTCCTCCACGCTGCGGATCGCCTCGCCGCACTTCTCCAGCTCGCATGCCACGCGCAGCTGCTCGAAGCGCGACTCCAGGTGCGGCTCCACGACTCGGGCGCGGTGATGTCGCGCGTGTCGCGGCACTTCTGCATGTTGGCCAGGGCAGCCGCAGGATGTCGCACAGGCGCCGGTACTCGGCGTTGCGCTTGAGGCCAGGCAGAAGCCGAACGCTCGCGTCGCCGCCATGGCGTACAGCGCCTCCAGCTTGGGGTTGGTGCGCAGGATCTCCAGCACGCTGCGGTGGCTCTCCCACAGGAAGCGGAACCAGGGTGTCGCCAGCTCGCGGTCGGTGCGGTCCTGGGAGTGCGGCAAGGAGGGAGTGGCGCCGTCGTGCTCGGGCAGGGTGACCTCGGGGAAGTTCACCGCGGACAGCGTGCTGCCGTTGTCGCTGTAGCGCCCAGGTTAGCCACCTGTGCGGCCGCCACCTGGGTGCGATGTCGCTCCATGCAGCTGGCTCCAGCCCACCACCACTGGATCCCTGCTGCCGGAGAATCTGCAACCGTCCTGTGCTCCGGCCGCAGCCTGCCTCTTCACATTGGCCCTCCACATCGGTCTGCAACACCCACCTTGCTCTTGCCCGCTGACATATGACAGCAAAGGTCCTCAGTCTTCGCGTCCTCCTCCGGTCCTCCACGTGTCCAGGGACGCGCCTGGGGACGGGGGCAAGGCTGGGCTCGAGCCGCAGCAGATCGCGGCCGTGCAGTGGTACTTGCACAAAGCTGCGGCAGCGCAAGAGTCGAGCCGATTGCACGCGTGCTGCCTTCATCACCGATATGGTGCAACGTGCATTGCTCCATCGGCAGCGGCATTTGCGCTGACGTTTGCACCAGCTGCTGCTGCGGATCGCACTGCCGCATCGAGCTGGCGTTGCACCCCAGCACAAGCCACCTCCGCGCGCAATCGCACCTCTGCCTGCACGCTCGCTTGCTCCGCCATCTCTGTAGCTTTGTTGAGGTATACTTAATCACTTCCGCTAGCGAGTTGATGCTAACTTGCTGGCATATGTTGCGGTACTGCATGAGCGCCACCTCGGCATCATTGCGGCGCTTCATCTCGACGCAGAGGTCCATCAGCTTGAACATGCTGTCTCGTACGTCTCAGGCCAGTTAGCCCTGCTGCGCGTGCGGTGATCACATCGCCTCAGCGACTGCAGCGCGGCCGCCTTCTGCCCCACGCCTATCAGTTCCTCCGCGCGCTCGAAGCGCGTTCTCGGGACGCGCCCAGCTACCGCTACCGCGAAAGCGAGACATTTTGGCTGCAGCTCAGACTCCGGAGAGGACGCCTGCCGGCAGCCAGGAGCGGCAGATCACAGCCCAGCAGGGCCGGGGTTCGCGCTGTTGTGTTCCCGAAATATTGCTCGATGCGCGATGAAGCACGTAGTCCGGTTAGGACTACACGCGACCTTTGTCCACTGCATGCCTCCTTCAGCAGAGTATTCGCAATCCTTGCTGCCCTGCCACCTGTTGGCGTGCGTTGATTTTCATTATAATCTTATAGCACAGCTGGTGCAGTTCATTGAAATGAGATATCTGTGACCTGGCCGTGGGTCTTTCCCGCCAGCTGTTCGGTTTAACGATCGCGAGCGAGCGCCCGGGCCACAGGATGATGGAGCAATATCACCCATTGGGCGTTGTAGGTATTATTTCCGCCTTCAACTTCCCGGTCGCGGTATGGAGCTGGAATACGGCTTTACTGAAGCCACCTCAGTACTTGTGGTTGACCAGCTGCCTTGACCATCCAGCTCCAAGGCCGCGGAGCTTCGTTCCATTGGCTCACCGTCATGCGCAAACCACCATGATCAGTATCAGATCAGGAGGTCAGCACAATCCCTTGACAGCAGGGCTGCTGGTCTGGCCGTCTGCCGCCAATCATTGCATTATCACGCGACAGCAGCCCCCAAGATACCACAGGGTAAAGCTATAGTCCGTACCGGTGTGGGCGGTGGTAAAGTAGCCTTCAATAAAGGGATGTACGTGATCCCGATCTTGCATAAAATGGAGATCATGGATATTTCGGTTAAAAAATTACAGATCGACCAGGATGCGGCATGCTTTGACGGCCTTATCTGAAAGAGCCAACGAGCCGCAACCAATGCCATGTTGACCAGGTACACAACACTTTGATCAGCGCTACAAAGCAAAAGCAACTGTTGAATGGCTTGTTACTTTAAGCTGGATCTTCGTGGTGGAACTTGTCACATTACAATAATGGCCGAGGCCTTGTCCAAGCAGGTGCAAGGTTGCAATGGGTGAGCATTGCCGCGTGCAGTAGGGCCGGTGAACTTGCTCTGCGGCAGAGCCTCATAGTGCCCGAGCAGGCGTGCCTCCGACAGCAAGCAGGAAGTTGTTCTGCGAGGTTCCAGTCAGCGCAACAACAGAGAACATGGAACGCAGTCGTGCAGTCAGCAGTCGGTGCACTCGACCCAATCGTCAGAAGTCAAACGGTCAATGACGGGAAAAGTATAGCGGACATTCGTCCACCGGTACCATCCCCGGTGAAGGACAAGAACGAAAAGCGCGAATTTGTCGAGCTCGCCTTTCGGCTCAACCTCGCGGCATCCGGGTGGGTGCCGAGGTCACGCAGCTCACGCTTGCTGACACCCCGGAGCACCCGTCGTACGAAGCAGGCGCCACGCGCCGTTGTTTCTGTCGCGCCGCAGCGGCCGCACGCCCGTCGCGGGTGCCAGCGCCGCCGCCACGCGCGCGAGTGGTCGCAGCGCGGACCGCAGCGGCCGCAAGCGCGCCCGGGCGGCTGGCTCGGGCCGAGGTTGGCCTGCAGGGCCCGGGGCTGCGGCGGGTGCGGGTGGCTCTCCCTGTGCCACGACTGGGAATCCTTCGGCTCTGGGCGGCCCGCCAGCGCCTTGGCCGCAGCAGCTGCAGCAGCAGCAGCTGCTGCGTCTGATGGCCTCTTCGCAGCTTGGCTTCGCTGCAGCTTGGGCGCTGTCACGACCACCACCGGCGGCTTGTACGGCTGCCGGCGCGCGGCTTTTTGTCCCAGTAGCACGGCTTCTGCTCGTCTCCCTCGCCGGAGCTCAGCAGCAGGTCCTCCTCATCGGCCATCCCGCGCCACCTCAGCGTCCTCTGACGTAGCCTCGATGCTGACATCGTCACGGCGCCTGAGCCCCGCCA
Source organism: Scenedesmus quadricauda (assembly GCA_002317545.1). Lineage (NCBI taxonomy): Eukaryota > Viridiplantae > Chlorophyta > Chlorophyceae > Sphaeropleales > Scenedesmaceae > Scenedesmus > Scenedesmus quadricauda. The sequence goes on along the minus strand of NNCB01000063.1, from coordinate 26,298 downwards.
CAGCCCTCGCCGCCCTGTCGTCCTCAGCCGCTGGCGCCGCGCGCCGCCGCCCTGTTGCAGCCTGCGCGCCGTCCTGCGACTGCGCGAAGCCGCGGACCTCCTTGCCGCCGCCGCTGCGGCCCCGCGACGCCCCTTGCTGAGAGCGCCCCGCCGCCGCCTCCGCCGCAATGTCTTGACCTTGCGCGACTTGCGGCGCCGGCCGCTGACGATCGTGCATTCGCGACGAACGGCGCCTGCCTCGCTTTTGCGCCGGTCCCGTCCAACGATGAGCGCGTCGGTGATCAGGGTGGTCGAACTTCCGTGCTGATGCATTCCCCGCCACCGAGCGCGGGGCATAGCGCGGGTCCACCGCCGTCGCCGGAGGGCGCCCGCGCCCACGACGCTGCTGCTGCTGCTGCTGCTGCTGCTGCTGCTGCTGTTGCAGTGGCTGTGTCAATGATGGCCCTCGCTCAGGCTCAGGTGGGGCCTGCTGGCGCTGCTGCTGCTGCTGCTGCTGCTGCTGCTGCTGCGCCGGCCTGAGGGTCCCACACGCGCGCGGGCGCCGCCTGCGCTCGGGCCAGCAGCATCCAGACGGTGCGGCGGCGCGAAGACGCTTGGCGGGCGGCGGCACTTGCGGCGCCCTCGCCGCCCGCTCGTCGTCCTCCCCACCCTCTGCCGCACCGTCACGTCGCCGGCCACGCCGCTCCGGACCCCGGCCCTGGCGCGCCGTTCTCACGCCCACCCCGCTGCTGAGGCTGCGCCGCCGTGCCTGCAGGCTCGCCCTCGCGTAAATCCTCCCAGGGGTGAGCAAACGTCACCGTCCCGCGCCGCGCGCCTGCTGCTGGCCGCCGGACGCGCGGCGATACGTGCGGCGAGCCGCGGCGGCGCCTCTGGCCCCACGCCGGGCCTCCCTCCTCCAAGCCCTGCCCGTCGCCCCCGCCGACGCCAGCTGACCGAGCCCAACGCCCCGCGCCGCCGCGGCCTCCGGCGCGTGCACACGCGGTGAGCGCCCCCGCGACGCCGCCCACGCGTTTTCAGGCACGTCCCGCTCCGCCTGCACTGACGCGTGGATGCCGGCGTTGGCGGCCGCCGCAGCCGCGCGCGCTGGCCGCCCCCTGCGGTTGAGCGCGGGCTCGCCGCCGGCGCGCGCGCCGGCCCGCTGCGCGTCCTCGCGCCGTAGTCGCTGTCCGCAGCGGGCGTCGCGGGCCGCGAGGGCGCGCGCGAGGACGTCGCGCCGCGGCCGAGGGGGTGGCCGACCCCGTGGCCCCAGTGCGGGATTTCGCGGCATGTGGCGCGGCGGGGGCGTCGGCGGCGGGAAGTTGCCGAGGTGGACGAGCAGGCGCCATGGTGCTGCCAGAGCAGCAGCGCACGCGCTTGGTCTCTCGCGCTTGCGGACCTGGTCGGCGAGGGTACGCACAATCTGTACGAAAGCGGTGGCAGACGGTCCGAGGTCGGCCGACGATCCGGCCGGTCAGCGCGGGCAGATATTGCGTGATCGCGTAACCGTTGCGCTTCTCATCGGCGAGGGAGGGCGGGCTGTCCATTTTGCCGTGGACGCATAAACTTGGCAATCCAGCACCAACAAACAGGCCCGGAAAGGCCGGATTCTGAACAGCCAAAGTACGCCCCACCACGCCCCACCCCCACTGCACGTGGCTCGCAGGATACCCCCAGCGATTTCCAGCCCACCTCGAGCTCCGAACGCAGCGCATGCAGCGCCTCCAGCGCGTCCTCGTCATTGACGCGCCGCCGCGCGCCCGCGCGCCGCTTGGCGCTCCGCGACTCGCTGGCCATGAAGGGCAGCAGCTCGTCGTCGCCCTCCTCATCGCCCAGTAGGTGGGCAAAAGCAACGAACTTCCACGGCACCTGGGGCAGCAGGGGAGCATGTGCTTGTCAGTGTGAGCAGCAATCTCGAGTCAATCCTGCAGGCCTCTGCATCCTGTCTCATACCTTGTCCACCGCACACACCCAAATGCCTTGCCACCCGCCCAAGCCAGTAGCGTGCAAGTCCCTGCCCTCCTCAAAGCACCCTCACCCCCACCTCAAACCAGAGCCGTTCCAGCAGCGGGCCTCCCAGCTGCTGCCGCCGCTTGAGCCAGTGGTCATACAGCTGCCCAGCCAGCTTCCTGCAGCTACCAGCTCGCCCAGCTTGGCCACAGCACCGCCTTGGGCAGCCGCGCTTGGTCGCCGGTATCTTGGCCGCCTGCGCGGCGCGAGTCTCGGCCTGCAAGCGGCAGAAGCGGTCAAACAGGGTGCCAGCGCGGTCGGAGGAGCAGCGGGGATGCTGACGCTGACGTGCGCTATGTTGGGAAAGGTCACCGTGTGCTCCGGCGGGGCGAAGCTTGAGGCGGTATCAATTGGTGGCACAATTAACAGTGGCGGGGATAGCACGGCATTCATCACGGCCCGAAGTAACGAGATAAATTTACCGGCATCTAAAAATACTTACCGTCTTCAGGTAGCTCAAACACTGCCCAATAGCCGTGAACTGCAGCAATCCATTTTCTCAGCCCGCTCGAACTCCGCAAGACCGAGCGCGGACTGTTCGAACTGAATGCTCCGCCATCCGCTGCAGACGTTCGCGGGCTGTCGGCGACGCGGTGCCCAGATTGGCCGCTGCGCGTGCGGTATCGGCTGGCCACCGTTGCTTACAGGCCACGTTCGGCCGCGATGATGCCACGTTGTGGCCGGCACCGCCGCTGCCGCCGCCGCCACCGCGGCCGCTGCTACCGCTCGCGCCGCCGCCGGCCACGCTGCCGAACGCTGCGCCCGCCTCGGCGGCGGCCGCAGTGTTCGCCTTTGCCAGCCACGCCTCGTCAGCGTCGTCCACGTCGTACTCAGGGGGCCGGTCGTCGTACATGCCAGGCAGCGGCGGCGCCCACCGCACGTAGGGCATCGCCAGGGCGCCGCCCGGGGTGCTGGCCAATGTGGGCTTGGGCTGCAGCGCACTGACGTTGCGGTGGTAGTCGGCCACTGGCGCACGCGCGGAATGTGGATGCGCGAATCCTAACAAGGTAGCGGTAGTGAGACAGCGGACTCAGAAGGTGATAGAAGACGCGAAAGCGAGCCGACGGTCAACGACAAGAAATACTCGAACGCGGCCCGCAAACCGTGGCAGGCCTGATTTCGTACCAATGCGAGGCCTGCACCCGCCTGGGCACTCACGTCAGGGCTCTCCTTCTTGCGGGCTTTCTGCCCGCTGGCGGGTCCGGGAGGTGCGCCTGCTGTTGCACGCTTGAGCAGCATATGATGAACGAGATGGTGGTAAAGGCAGGGCTTATCGGAAACTCAACAAACGGCGGCTGACCCGGTGGCCCCAAATCAGCGCGCCCGCAACTCCCGCAAGCTCCAAGCGGCCTCGTGCCCATCGCGCCCCGCAGCCAGCCGCCCTCCCCACCTCGCGAGGCGCATGGTACTTGTCCCCGCGCGCGCGCTTTTGGCCGGCTTTTGGCGTGCCTGACTCCGGATTGCCGCAGGCTGCGAAGACTACCTCAGCCGCGCCAAGACCTGCTTCGCCAAGGCTAACCCGCAGATGGCTGCTGCATTCCAGGACGGAATCGACCAGTCGGGCGCAGTGGGATGCGATGACCGATCGCGCCGGCCTGGAAGCGGCCTGCAAGATGGCCAATGACCAGTTCGCGCAGACTGCATCGGCACTGCTGCTGACGCAGCCAGCGGCTGCACGGGGCGTCCGGGCTGGCCGGCTGACTCTGTACGGTAAAAGAAGGAAAGACAGGGCAGGATGGATGCGATGTGTACACGCTGTCTGTTGCAAGCAAGTCTTTGGGTGTGTGGGGGGGGGGGGGCAGGCAGCGGCCGCCTGCTGCAGCCCGAGCCCTTGCACACTCCGCCTGTGTGCCCGCTTCTGCGCAGAGAGATGACCTCCTACGCCGTAGTCAAGCGGCTCCTCAACCACCGGGACCTGCGGGACGTAACGGGACGCTATCCGAGCGGATGATGCAAGGCTATAGCGGGACCCAAGCGCTCGAAGCGAGATGCTCAACAAGGGCTCCTCATCGGATCGCGTGCCGCTGCGGTCCGTCACACCGCCCGCGCATTGTCTAGCCTTAGAATGTGGAACCGAACAGGGGCGCACCTTCAGCTGCCCGAAGTTACGGTGCTATCTTTGCCTAGTTCCTTCCCCATGCCGACGCTGAGGAATAGCCACTGTGTCGGTTTACGCGCTACGATATACCTTAACTTAAGCTTTTGAAGCCTCGCGCAGCACTGAAATCGCCGCTCGACAAGGTCGCAACAACAACAAGGGTGCCGATCTCGTAAATGGCCGATCGAGCGAGGAACGTAATCGAATTAAAGACTTTTTTGCATCAATGGCGTGATCTAGCCTACTGAGCCGGGTTCACCTGCAGGCACTCGGCAGGTGCGGACAGTGTCAACACCAACGGCGGGCCAGGCACAAGAGCCCGCTGCGAGCGGATGAGAACATCGAGATTCAGTCAATGTAGACATGAGCTGCGCGCGCCCGCGTCCCCGTCTCCGATACTTACTCATGCGTGCCACCCGGGATCTGATCGCGATAGATCGGAAACTACGGCAGTGCCAAAGCGGCGCGCCGGCGTGTAAAGTCAGCGCTCTCGTGCTTCAAAAGCGCCTAAAAAATACATGATCATGAGTAAATCACTTCTTCACCACAAAAAGGCGGTCCGTCTGGGAGCATTGGACCAGCATCACCAGCGAGCCAGGGAGAGCGAGGTTGGGTGGTGCTGGCGGAAGTGCGTCACCATCATGTGCACCCCGCCGGCAGGCATCAGCCGCGAATTGACACCGCAGGACAAACCTGCAGACGTCGGCGAAGGCGGTTCGACGAACAAGGTGTGCTCAATGCCGGACTGGCTATTGAAGAGCGGGCGGGATTTACCGCGCGCGCAGACAAATGGTGGTAGCGCCGCAAAGTTGATACCATGCTTTGGAGGGCCGATATCGGTTTCTGCCCGGATTTTATAGGAACGTCGTAAGTGCTTCAGCGTTACTGGTGCTTCAGCCCCCAGCCCCTGCCTTGAGCGAGATGGGGTGCCTCCCGTGCCAATCTTGCGCCATCGCTACTGTGCCAAGAGGAATGCCAACAAAACAATGGGATCAGAGAATTGCCTGCCCGTGCTGGTGCCAGCATGCTCCACCCTTGCCGCAGTCTCGGTCCATTGCAGCTGTCACCATGGGACCAGTGCCGCGCCGCCTCTGCGTGGTGCAGTCGGAAGCAGCCTCCCTGCCGCCATTGTATTGCAAAGACTGACGTCTTGGCAGGTCATATGCTGGTGAATACCACCAGAGTTATGGGTGCACGTAAGCGATTGTCGCAGCGTGACGCAGCGACCCTTGGCAGTTGGTCAGTGGCGCCGTTCTGGCACGAAGGGAGACCTGCTGACCTGCCAGCAGGCTGGCCTTGAGCCTGGCTTGTTCTCCTGGTTGCCGCAGCTAATAACCTGCCAACTGTTCGGTACATTGGGAGGAAATCCTTTTGTTGGAAGGATTATGCGCAGGTCTGTTAAGGTGGTGGCCACAAGAACGACATTTGGAGCAAGCTTACACCACCTTGCTTGCGATGAGGGGTGACAGTCTGCTTGGCCGGCGGCGGTGGCGTTTCGCTTGAGTTGGGTGGGGCGGGCTTGGCGCCGGCGGCGTGGTTGTTTGTGCACGCTGATGCATGGTCGTGGGTGTTGGTGCGCAGTCTGAGCTCGGTGGTGATGGTGGTTGGGGTGGTGGCAGCTGTCCGGGGCAGCGCGTGCCGAGGTGCTGCTGCCACTTATGAGGGCAGCTTGCTGCTTGTCGCTGAGGAAGCCGTCATGGCGCACGATGCCACGTGCAGACCTGGCTCGCCGCTGTTGGCCATCAGTGCTGTAGAATTTCAAGTGTCCTCAACCTTGTAGCATTGGCATATGTTGTACATGTGGGTCGCTGCTGTGGAGCAGCTTTTTGCAAAGCAGGTGTGCTGTCGAGGTCCAGCGTCTCTCCTGGCTACCGTCCTGGTGGCAGCTTGAAGATCATCCATGTTGATCCCAATCATGTGTTGCTTGCGTGGTACTTCTTACTCTACCAATGCCTGGCGAATGGCTGGACTCGTCCACCACGGGATGATAAGTACGGTACTGGACTGCATGGCACCACCGTGCATGGCTGCACGACTGTCTTGGAGGTGTACGGTATGTTTCTTACAATGCGGTATGATGTACCCTGATACGCACCCTCAGCGCAATTTCAATCCAGCAGCCGCCAGCTCGACATGTGACCGCGGGCCCATCTCCGGAAGCGCATCCCCATGGACAACGCTGGGCAGCTGTGGATCACATCGACATCTCCAGGACGAGAAAGGGATTGCGGTTCCCCAAGCACCAGGATCAGCTCGCCAGGTCGGACCTCGCTTCAAGGTCGCGCCTTTGAGCGGAGAAAGCCTCTCGGGAACATCACCAATCCGCCCGCCGCCCCAGCCGGCAGACATGACAGCGCTGTTCGCTTTGCGCCGAACATTCGAGCGATCAGGTCGGCGAAATCCTGTCGCGCTTTGAACGGGCGGGCAAACGCGTCGGGAGGCAGCGGGCAGCTCGCCGACCAGCGGATTCCTTTTTGCGCCAAACCAGTCAGTGGTGGAGAGCGCCGACCAGATGCGGTGGTTCCGCAGCAGCAACAGCGGCATCAGCAGCAGCAGCAGCAGCAGCAGCAGCAGCAGCAGCAGCAGCAGCAGCAGCAGAGAGCGCAGCGATATGCCGCAGGCGGCGTGGAGCAATACGCGGGCAAGACCTGGCTGCAGCTTGAAGTAGACCGTGAGGATTGGGAGGACTCGCAAGCAGCCGCAGCGGCACGGCAGCTAGCAGCGCGGCTGAGCGGCTGGCGCCCGGGACTTCTGTCGGTGCGCAGGCCCGTGCAGTTCGTGTGGCAGCAAGGCGCTGGCTCGTCTGATCTCGGCGTATATTGAAGGCATGCAACGGCACAGCGCCGCCTTCCGCGATTGTCCTTGGGTGCGCAGGACAGCACTCTCACCACGCCGCCCCTGTTGCCGCCGCGGGCAGGTGGTTCGTAGATGATGGCATTGACGATGACGATGATGCACTGCTGGCACCCGAGCCGACGCAGCCGCCGCCACGCAGCGGACGTGCCTTTGCTGCCCGCCAGCTCCATGGCAGGCCGGCATCAAAGCCAGCAGGGCAGGACGGCCAGGGGCACGCTGCTGTGCAAACCAGTGTTTCTGCCTCATTTCTTGTCTGAACACTGCCCAGTATGCCATACAGTGATCTGCTATCCGCACTGTGCTCTACTCCTGATCAAGGAAGAAAACCAGCCGTATTGGATCAATGTAAGCGTGCCACAGTTGAATGCTATGGTGTACCTGAGCTATAAAGCGATTAAGCCGGGTGTATCGCTTAATGGCCTGGTGCGGTGGCGGTAGCTGACCAATCCAGGCGCCTGCGTTATCAACCTGCGGTCCTAAAATCTCGATCATTGTTTGCATGCTGCGACGGAGTGCACTCAACTTTGTACCATTCGCATTTGTTGTTGATGTGGTCGCTGCTGCAAAGCAGCCGTCTGTAAGGCATTGCCGTGGAGCTGTTTCATTCTCTGGATCACCGTCATTGTGCAAATCGCAGCAACCATCCTGGTGGCAGCTTCAATTGTCGTGTTCAAGTCAGTTACATACGTCCCGCTGTTGTATTTAAGACTCTTGGTCGCACCTCAATTGGATGGGCTTATTGATGCTGGTGCTTGGACTGGACGCACAGAGCGGCAGCCCTCGTGTAATCGCTGACCTGCGGCGCGTCATGCCAGAAGAAAATGAATGCGGTTTTGTTCTTGAAACTCAAGCATCGCTTTGTCAGCGGCGTATCGCTATCAGATCGCGTAGATCGCATGGTGCTCTTCCGCACCGCGCAGCGCATGCTTTACTTGCGGAAAAAGATCCCATTAAATCTGTATCGTAGGTAGTGGCCTGCGGGGCTGTATAGCCGAGAATGTGATCGTTTGCTACACACAAGGTGATTACGGACTTGTGCCGTGGACCTCACATTCCTAATACCGGTTTTATCAAAGCTGATCAAGAAGTACGGCAACGAGATTCAAGTAGCTGTACTGGCGTGGCGATGGGAAGTGTGATGCTGCTGCATTGCATATAAAGCAGCAGAAGGCCTGTCTAATGCTCGCATCGCCTTCTCAGGACCGGCTGCCGACGCCCTTTGGGCTGGTGCGCTCATGCGTCGCTCCTGACCATGCCGACACAAAGGTGCAGTTATTTGGCAGCGAGCTGCTGGGTACTGCACGCGCTGCTTTGAGGATTTTGTACTGCCCCAACAATTCATGTGGACTGTGGATAAGAAGTGAGCTATCCAAAGCAACTGATGCCACAGCATCCAACACGATACCGAGCCGCACAGAGATTCTAAAAGGCATGATAATTTCATTGCACAGTATCTCCTTACTGCCCCGACCTGTCCTGGCTCTCCAGAATGTGATCAATCGTTTGCCCAGACCTGCCTGGACCCTCGGGCGCTTACCTGGGCAATGTCAACGTCGGCGGAGATTTACCCTGGCCGAGCTGCGGCGAATCTACCAGCGGTGTGCTTGTTGGTCTGGTGCGCCGCGCCTGTTACAAATCGTGCCCACCAGCGCGCCGACCAACTACAACAAATCACATTTGACTCGTCACGCCCTGCGTTGCGTGTTTGTGAAGTAGCGCTGGTCGCGGCGTGCCAGTCTTGGGCACCCAGAACAACCACCTCGCCTTCTCTTCTTCCGGAACCTCGTCGAGCCCCCGTTCCCTGAACATCCAACGCATCCGCTTGGCGCACCGCAGGTGGTGCTGGCTTATGGTGCCGAGAGCGACCGCCCTCTCAACGTCCCCGGCGAGGCCTCTCAGGTGCTTTCGCTGCGCGTGAGTTTGTGTGGTGGTACAACGGCCACCCCGATGACCGCCCGCTGCTGTCGTTCTTGTCCCAGTGGACCGTCGCAATCTGTTTTTCGAATCATAGATCGCCTTGGCACGCACCGCCGCATTGGCTGCTGCGAGGCCCAGCGACTAGCTGTGACGGACATCGCTGCGCATGCCATGTCGCAGCTGGCGGGGGGCAGCAGGGTGAAGCGGGTGCGCATCCTCCGATGCCGCCCTGGAACATCGTGTAGATATAGGTTTCGGGGTTCTTGTCGCCCGTCTGCACCATTGGTATGTGGTTGCCTGTTTCGGCGGCCGACTTGGTGGGTTGTTGTCAGGTGTGTCTCGCCCGGATGGCTGTCTTGCTGAGCGGCGAGAGTTTTTTTGATGTGGTCATCATAGCTGACGTCGAGAGTTTGAGCAAGAAGCCGAAGCTGACCCGTGTCGCCGCCTCAAACATGCCCTTCGTCGTCGAGCGCGACGACGGAGCTGGTGATCTGGGCCTCGATTGCCGTCGATGCGCCCGCCGACCAGATGGCCGAACGGCTGGGGATCGAACTGGGCGAAGACCGCGACTATGCGACCGCGGCGGGCCATGTCCTCGCGATCCTGAAGCACCTGCCGACCGAAGGCGAGAAATTCACCGACAGGGGCTGGCGCTTCGAATGTTGATCATGGACGGGCGCAAGATCGACAAGCTGCTCGTCACCGAGGTCAGAAGCCGAGAGATTAAAGCTCACCCTTCGCCGTTGAGCGTGCACACGCCGCAGCGGTGGACTCCTTATCGAGGGCAGCCGCATCGCAGCGCCACCGCCGAGCGGCATCACACTTCCAGTTCTCCCGAAATCCCTGTGGATGTTGTCGCTGACTCGTCCGGAGATGCACGCCGTGCGCGTTGAGCTTCACGCGCGAAGACGTGCGCTGGCCCGACCTTGCGCCGGTCGTACAAGCGAGTTTGAGACACACGAATGCCAGCTCGTCGTTCAAGAGCATTGGCTACAAGTCGCCGCAGCTTGAGGGCGCCGCGTCCGACCCACGCGCTGGCGTCGTCCCCGAAGTGAGTTGGGACGCCATATAATCCCGGTGTCGAGTGTCGCGCTGACGGCGCTTCCCTTAGGTATGATGATTTGGCTCCGATCGACGGTGCCGGGATACGGGTCTGGCTGACCGAGTTAAAACAGAGAGGGCGCGGCTCATTGAGCAGGGTCCGAAGTGCCGCAGGGCGTCGTCGACCGATCACAGCCTCTGCGCTCGCTTCGCACACGCGCGGCGAGGGCGGGAGCGACGCCGACCCCGGCCTTTACGTCTGCGGCTGGATCAAGCGCGGCCCGACTGGCGTCATTGGCACCAACTCCTGGACGCTGGCGAGACGGTCGAGGCATCGCGCACGACCTGTCAGCGCCGCCGGCTGCGGAGGTGGCTGGGGGGCCCGGCCTGCGCCGGCGCTTGCCGAGCGGTGCGTGCGTGCGGTGGACTGGGGCGGGTGGCAGCGGATAGACGCGGAGGAGGTGCGGCGCGAGCCGCCGAGGCGAAGCCGCGAGAGAAATAGTGAAGGTGGAGGACATGGTGCACGTCGCATGCGGCAGCTCACTGCCTGGGTGACCGCACTCTGCGAGGGCGCACGTTCATCTGGGTCGAGAGTTTTCGTTTTTAGGCAAGTGTTAGCGGGAGATGTCAGGTGTCCTGATCGTGGTTGACGTGCATGGCGTCATTCCATCTCGAGGATCACCGCGTCGACCGCCAGACTGTCGCCTTGTGCCGCGTTCGACCTCTGCCGAGCGGCGGCGGCGGGGCGAAATGCCGGTGTTGCATCAGGCGAGACCGTTTGGCTAACACGCCCATTTTACCTCGCCGCCCAGTTTGAGGCTACTGGCGTTGGTCCCCACCGGTTCGGTACCCCGGTAGCGGTCCTGGGCCACCAGCACGTACGGTTGCCAAAGCGGCATGCATGGACCAAGCCGACCTTTGCCGCAGGGCTCGGTCCCTGCCCGTCGAATATCTAGTTGCGGTCCGTCATGGCGCTCTGTTCGCGGGTATCACATCACCGCCAGATGCCAGACCCGTGGTCAAAGCCAGCTTCATCAGGCCAGCATCGCTGCACCACGCTGGCCGATGCGCATACAGTGTTTGAAATTCCCATACGGCGATGGTGGCATGATCGGCAGCTAAGCAGATCGCCGGATGGGTGCAAAATTCGAGCCGGCACGGCGCGGCTTGCCTGGAGGACGGCGGGCCAGGCGGGTTTGTGGCAAGTTTTCAGATGCCGAGACGTGGAGGGGACACAGATCGCGTCGTCCCGCCCGTTCCGCTGGTGTCGCACTCGCCTCGCGCACGACAGCTCCCTGGCGGCGCAAGCAGGCGCGATACCGCGCCATCCAGACCAGAACAGAGAAGTACACGCTCCTATCCTTCCTGCCAAAGGCCCTATTCGAGCAGTACAGGTGCGGGGCCGATCGGGCTGCTGGATCAGGGCATAGAAGATCGGTCAAACAGTCTGCATGGCCGCTTTAGAGTGGGGCGATATCAGGATGCTTCCCACCTCATAAAGTTTGCAGAATCCGATGCAGGCAGCGTGGCCACTTATACTTCCGCTTAACGGGCGGCTCCGCCCCGTCATGGGGCTCGATGATCAGTAGCGGGCGCTCCTCCCATTTTGGATGCGCTATGCCGACTACGGCAGCAACCTTTACTCCGCTGCATCCGCAGCTGCATTTTCGACATGCTGATCCAATTGACTTCCGATTTGCACATCCTCTCCAACAATGCGCACTGCGCCATGGCCATGGGGGATATGCTGAGCTGCAGTGCCTCCTGGTTCTTGGCACCTCGCCAACACCGCGTGCTGCTCTTCCCAGGCCATGGACGAGCTTTCTGCCGCTGGGCCTGGTGCTGGGCATAGCCATGATGAAGGAGGCCATGGAGGACTACAAGCGCTACAGACAGGACGTGGAGGTCAACAACCGCGCAGTGGAGGTGGGCGGCTCCGGGCGCAACCCCTCGCGCGCTACCTGCCCTTTCCGGCAGGGAGCTGCTGCGGCGTGGGCGTGGGCGCTCTTGCGACGGATTTCGCGCGAGGTTTGAAGACGGGAGCGCGGCATTGCTGAGGGAAGTGCGGCCGTGCCGATATAGGTGGCGGCGGGTGTTTGAGAGTTCGGCGTCACGAGCGGCGTCTCCGTTGCACAAGGGTATCAGCGCGGGCTGTCCTCTCGACGAAACCCGCCTATATGGCAAGCCTCGAGAGACAGGTGACAGCGGAACGGGCATGGATCGCGGAAGGCAGGTGTTTGTTGTGACAGCGCTTTGTCTCCAAAACATGGTCGGACGTGCAAGTGGGGGACGTGATCACGGTGTTCAAGGTGCGGCGCAGGGACGGGCAGCGGCCGCCCAGCATCGTGGTGCTGTGGGCGCCAGGGTACTGCACCTGCTGACGCCCGAAAGTAGCCAGGTGCATGCCAGGCATGTATGTGGATGCGCCTGGGCGCGTATGTGCACGCACAAACACACGCACGTGCACACCTGCTGCGCCACAGGATGAGTACTTCCCGGCGGATCTGCCGTTCGTGTCCGCTGAGAACGAGGACGGCCTGTGCTACATCGAGACCATGCAGCTGGATGGCGAGACAACCTCAAGATCAAGAAGTCCCTGGACGAGACCAAGCACGACACGCGACACGCTGAGAGGCCTGACGGTGGGCGAGACCGATGGAAAGGGGCAGCTGGGCGGCCAGTTGGCGCGCGTCGTGTGGGGAAGGCGGTCCCACGCCCACCAGCTTCAGCTACCTGCCAGCAGCGTGCACTTTGCCCAAAATTCGTGCGGAGGTCGGGCAACAAACTAATGCACCAGCACTGCGTTGCCAAACACCCAGGCTACCGTGCATTGTGACCGCCCAACAGCCGGCGATACCACGTCAGCGGCAACCTGGAGAGCCCAGCGGCCTCGAACGCTGAGCCGCTGCTGGTGCCGGTGCCGCCCGGCATCCTGTCCCTTCAGACGAGTTGCAGCTCGAAGGCTTTCAACACCGCCCGGGTGCGGTCACGGACGCCAAGTTTGCTGAGGATGTTGGACACGTGGTTCTTGATCGTGCCCTCGGCTACGCCCAGTGAATTGGCGATTTCCTTGTTGGAGAACCCGCCCGCCATCAGCCGCAGGATCTCGGTCTCGCGGTCGGTCAGCCTTGTGTTGCCTGCATCCCTCGACACTGAACCACGGCCGCTTCACACACCCCTTGGCCTGCAAACCCACCCCAGACCACGACACCAAGATCTTGGTGAATTCCACGCAACCGCCCTCAAATCGAGCCCAGGTGGAGCGCGCCGGACCGCATCATCCTCGGCATGTTCGCGGAGCGTGTTTGACCTCCTCGTCCGCGATGAACACCTTCGCGTCTTGACGGTCGTGTGCACGATCCGATGGGATCGAGCGAAGGGCAGGATATTGCCGAACTTTTTGGTTCAGGCGCGCCGCAACAACCAGCGTGATGCCCTGACCGGCGCGCTTATCTTCAACGGCCATAATTTCATGCAGCTGTTGGAAGGACGGCCGACAAGGTCCCTGCACGTTGCCTGCAGCGGCTGATTGGAGACGTAGCCGCCCTGGAAGGGCACACCCACAACAAACTACCCCCACCCCATCCAGGCCAAGGAGATGCCGGGGCACTGGTACCTGGACCCTGCCCATGTGCCGCGCGAATACGACCCTGCCCGCCAGTGCAGGTGGCCTCTCACTTCATCACGTCCTTCATCCTCTACAGTGAGATCCACGCGCCGCTCATGCTGATTGGGCGCAAACCTGCTTACTGCGCCCGCTGAGGCGCTCGGGGTCTGGGCACCTGGCCGCGCTTGCCGGCCACCGCCGTCATCAGGGTCGCGTCGTCCGGCCCAGGCTCGCGCCGCCCCTCCCGCCACACGCCGCCGCATGCCCAGGCTACCGATCCCCATCAGCCTGTACGTGTCCATCGAGATGGTCAAGGTGGTGCAGGCCTTTGTGATCATCGGCAAGGACCGGGCCAGACCACGCTGAGAGCGACACGCCCGCCGTGGGCCACGTCATCCCTCATGAGGTGCGACTGGGCTGTGGTCTCGACTCGCAATACGTCAGCGCTCCAGCCGGACGGGGAGGTGAACGCCACGGGCACAGACACACATCCGCTCACACAGATGCGCGTACCATACATCGAAAATCAGCACCGCGCGCAAATCGTCGCTGTCGTTCAGCCTCGTGCTCGATCGTGTCGTCGAAGGCAAAGGCCACCCCCTCCTCCCACCTTCGCGTCTCGCCCCCGACACGGAACACGCGCAGGGCTGGGCATGGTCAACACGGTGCTGCCGACAAAACGGCACGCTCATCCGCAACGTGAGGATGTACTGCCAGGCTGAATTCAGCTATGCGTCTCCTATGGACGCGGCGCATCACGCCGCGTCGCAGGCGATCTGGCGCGCGATGGAAGCCAATGGCGACCTGTACCTCGACCGCTACGAAGGCTGGTATTCGGTGCGCGACGAAGCCTTTTACGACGAGAGCGAGCTGGCGGAAGGGGAAGGGGGCACACGCCTTTCGCCCCAGGGCACCCCGGTCGAATGGACCGTCGAGGAAAGCTGGTTCTTTGCCACCGGTCATCCCTGACGGTGAGAGCCGTGGGTGGAAGCGAGGCCGCCGGCACGACCAGGACAAAAACACGACACTGAAGCGCAGCGGCTAATTAAACGGGAATAATTGCCACCGATTCGTTACGCAGTATTTTTAGGCCTGCGTTTTCCAGTACAGCAATCACTTTTTGCGCCACCTCAGGTTCGCCCCAGGCCCGGCCGTAATCATGATTACCTAAAACGCCAATGGTGGCCAGCCGGCCCTTTACCACGTGCCGGAAAACAGTTTGCAGGTCTTCCTTTTCAAGAATATCTTCTCTATACTGGTGAGACCCTGAGGGCCCGGGCTATGTTGTACCGCACAAATCCACACCATCAACGGCCACCAAGCTGGCCCCTACATTCCAAGGGAAATCCTTTGTGCCTATCTGCAGCAACAGACCCTGACGCCACAGATTCCCCTGTGAATCTCCTGAATCCCCCAACTTTAAATCCTCCTGACCTTGCGCGAGTCCCTGCCGGAGGGAGTCAAAGAGGCGAGATCAGGTACTGAAAATGTTGAAAACCAACGTAACAACGGAACCAGGATGAGCGTCGTGTCGCGTGGATTTTACATCAGGCAATAAAGATGGTGGATGGTAGAGCTACCGATAGCACAATCTCCTTGGTGGTTTGTTCCTTGTTTTTAAATTTGGATTTGCAAGCCAGCCTATCAGCAGGAGAGAAGGGGCGGGTGCACACACACAAACACACACACACACACATACACGCACACATACACACACACATGCACACGCACATGGCCGAATGTCAGCGCGAACCTGCGGCTGGCGCCTGCCTTTCACCAACCGGCACACCTCCCCAAAGACAGGGTATCGAGGCGTAGAGTTCAGGCCGCGCCATTCTGTAAGAGCGCTTCGTACGCCCTGCGCACTGGATCACTACGGCAGCGCTGGCCTGCGCACGCTGGCCTCGCGCCAAGGAGCACGCGCGCTCTACGACAAGTGCCTACTGGCACACAGCACTGCCACGCACTTGGGCTGCATGGTTTGCTGCTACCCCTTGGTGTGGTTTGACACAGCTGCAGCACTGCTCTGTTTGGTGCTCGGCGTCACCTGCTCACTGCGCTCATCCAGGCTCATTCCGAGTTTTTGTGCTTGCTGCCTCATGGTTGTACCCACCAGCTGGCAGGACCGCTACATCGACGCCAAAACGTCCATGGACAACCGCCAGGCCAAAGTGGACATGGTGAGCTGGCTGCCCGGCCGAGGTGTCATGACGTACAGCAGGCCCTCCTTGCGAACAATCACCAGCTCCTCATGCCTCCTGACTGGAAGGAAGTGATTGTCGCACAGCTTCTCCTGATGCGACCATGGCCATGCATTCACAACCTTCGAGAACAAACCTACCGATACGCCGGTGCTTCATTTCCAGGAATATTGAGCGTGATCTGCGCCAGATGCTCCAGGACGCCCACGTACCCAAAGCCTTCGAAGCTACGGAGTTTTACATTGCATCAAGGCCCTGGCGGAGGCCAACATTCGCCTCTGGGTGCTCACGGGCGACAAGATGGTGCGGCGCTGGCCTGCTGGTTCTTAGGTTCTTTGAGGGCTTGCAGGAAGGTGATTAGGCTGCTGATTCACGTCTAGGGTTAATTTTCCTATTGGCCAGCAAATCACCCGCCTAACAAACGTACGGACTGGTTGAGTAATGTACCTAAAGGAATCTCGACCCTACCGCCTCAACCGGGTTACGCCATGGAGCGGCGCCCTCGGCCTCGAATTTCTGACGATATCGTCCGATTGCGCGGTCATGAGGCTGCCCTGGCGCGACGACCTCGCTGCTTTTGAGGACGCCATGCTGCTTGCCAGCGGCGCGATCGCGACACTGATCGACCAGGCATGCGGGATGGCCGTGATGGCTCGCTTCGATCGACAGGTGGTAATCTCTTGTTGTTCTGACAGTGGTGTCTCGGCTGAGGTGAATCCTCGAAAAACTGGCTCGAAATATTATCCTGTTCGGCAGTGATCTCTGGGTGACGAGGATGCCTTCATCAAGGCGAGCTATCTGTTCAACGCGACGCTGCAATATGATTTCACCGATCATATGCGCGGGTCGCTGACGGTGCGGAACTGTCCGACAAGATGCCGGTGAAAGTACGCGCTGGTCGTCGACGGCTAGCCCGTTGTACCGGCTGTCTCCCAGCTCAGGAAGCTCTTCCTGAGGGTGACGGCGCCTCACTAGGGCCGGCGGCGGGCAATTTTCGCCGCTTCTCCGCCGCCTATGCGCTCGATCGCGATCCCGATTTCGTCCAGATGATCGTCAATCCCTACAAGCCGTTCAAACGACCGGCGATGCTGTCGGTTCCTGTATCGCGCCGTCCCTCATTTTGCCGCCTTCCCCTTTGCAGGTGAGCCTCAATGCGCGGCGGTCGTGTGCTGCCGCGTGTCGCCGCTGCAGAAGGCCCAGGTGACGGCGCTGGTCAAGAGCTGGGGGGACGTGACGCTGGCCATAGGGGACGGCGCCAACGACGTCGGCATGATACAGAAGGCCCACATCGGCGTCGGCATCAGCGGCCAGGAGGGCATGCAGGTGGGCGTGGGGGGAAGGGGGCTGGTGCGACGGCGCCCATGTTGGGTTTCCTCGCGTCACTGCTGGCGAGGGAGCGACGCCGACGGCCCTCAATCCCGGCCCGCTGGCCACAAGCGCAATCGTGGGGCAGATGGGACATGTGACCGGTCCACGCTGGTGCATTGCATTTGCACATGTGAGACATGGCCCGTGGCATCCGCACCCTTGAGAATTTATTCTGGCCTGTGGACTCCAACTACCCCGCACAGGCTGTGATGGCTCGGATTTCGCCATGCCCAATTTCGCTAGCCTGACGACGCTTCTACTGGTCCACAGCCGCTTGATTTACAAGCGCATCACGCGCATGATCCTGTTTTTCTTCTACAAGAACCTGCTGTTCGGCACCACCATATTTGTATACAACCCTTTGCTCTGTTCAGGTGAGATGGCTGCTTGGGGTAAAGCAAGCAATCTGCGAAAGAATCAGCAGATGCAGGCTGAACCAGGTACCGCTTTTTATCGCAGAACCAGCGCCATGGACCAGCAACTGGTTATGGAAGGGCATCCCACGGCAAAGAAATCCGCTATTGCACAGGAACTTCTAGGTTTAAAAGAGCCGATCCAGCAAAGATGTGTTCCGTACGGTACAAAGAGTACTGAAATTAGCCGGAAACCACAGCGGGCAGGCGCTTAACCAATTACGTAACTTTTACATGGCGCTGTTCAACGGGTGGCACGCCATGGACCTGCATGGCGCTGGTCGGCGGCTTCGCAGCGACCGGCAGGTCTTGGCCAGAGGTTGCCGCTGCTGTCAGAGAGGGTGCGCTGCGCACGGCGCTGTGCTCGGCGATGGAGCGGCTTGGGCCACTGCGTGCTGCTTGGGTGGTAAACCTGTGCGGGCAGCTGCACGCCGGGCAGCTGACAATGCGGCTAGATGACACGAGGGCACGCACGTTTTGTGCGGATCGGCTCTGGCGTATGCGCGGACGGGCCTGCACCTGAAATCCTAGAACTCTGGTGCCATCATGGTGTCGTTCTAAGTCAACGAGTTGTGGCGCCCGCCAACGCCCCTGTGTCCTGGCCTGCAGGCCAGCGCAACCTATACTTCAACCTGCCGGCGATCGCGGGCTGGCTGGCCACCGCCGTAGCCCACGCCTCATGATCCTCGCGTCGGTGATGAGGCGCAGACTCCACAGAGGTGGGCGCATCCCTTTTCCAGAAGGCCGCCCTCATGGGTCCACGCCCGCGTCTGGCGCTGAGTTTCGGGTCATAGACGCGACCAGTGCTGCGCGCCCCGCCTCGCCCACCGCCCCCCTTCCAAACACGGCCCGACAGCGCACTGACGGCGATCGGTCCCCCGGCGGCCGCCTGGCCGCGTTCGCTGCGCCCCTGTCGTCCCTCAGGCCGACTGGACGTTGACCGCGGCGGTTTTGCCGCGCTGGTCGGTTTCCAGATCGTAAGAGACGCGCTGATCCTTGTTCAGCGTCGTCATGCCGGCGCGTTCGAGGGCGGTGATATGGACGAAGTTATCGCCCGAACCATCCTCGTTGGCGATGAAGCCATAGCCTTTTTCGGTATTGAAGAATTTTACGGTGCCGGTGGGCATGGGTCGTTCCTTTCACGGAATCGAAAGCCACCGGCCGATGCCGGTGGCGCCAGGTAGCGTGAGGCAGGAAGTGAACGCCGCAGGGGCCGCAGGATCCCCCCTTTGCCCCGCCCCTGCCCCCCCGCCTTCCCCGCAGCCGCGGTTTCCTGTTCCTGCTGATAAATGCGATACCAAAGTGCGTTCTGTCTGCCGAGGTCCCCCCTCTTCCGCGGCACCATCGCCATCGACCTGTTCGTCTGGCTCACCGTGTTCGTCGTCCCGGCCATGTGCGTGCTGCCCACTGCGGGATCCGCCAGCTGCGGCGCTTCCTGCGGCCGCAGTACGACCAGCTCGTGCAGGAGATCGCGGCCAGGGTGCGGCGCGGCGAGGCCAGGTCGAGCACAGCATGTCGAGCGTGCCGGGGAAGAGGAGCCAGCTGGCCGGCGTCATGGCGCGCGCGAGCCGGCTGATGCAGCGGAAGGGGCTCAAGGCGGCGGCCGGCCACGTGAGCGGCGGCGCCGCCGCGCTCGCGGCGTCGGGGGGCGCGGCGGTGGCGACGGGACGGCGCGACGGTGATGCGGCGGCGGGGGTACAACGGATTTGTGGCACCTTACGATGCGCGGTCGCGCGTGTTCGATGCCAATGAGCTGCGGGCCAGCGCGGCGGCCGCCGGCTACACCATATCTCAGACCGGCGAGATCGATCGCCCCAACGGGCCGCGCCACACGACCCTGATCACGATGGGCGGCGGCGGCGGCGGCGGCGGTGGCGGCTTCGGCCTGGCGACGGGGGAGCTGCTGGGCGCGGCGGCTCTGGCGGGTTCACCCTTGGCACGACTCAGCCCGCCACGCCCGCTGCGCCGATCGCGCGGGCATCGGTAGGGGCGTTCGGCTCGGGCGCGCTCGCGCGGGCGCTCAGCGGCCTGGGCGCGAGCAGCCTGCACAGGCGTACGGCCAGCAGCGGGCCCCTGTTCAGCACCGGCCTGCTCTCGCACGGCACGACGCCCCTCGGCAGCGGAAACCTAGCAGTCGCGGTGGCGGCCGCGGGCACGGCGGCAGCAGCAGCAGCGGCGGCGGCAGGAGCGGTGGCAGCAGCGGCCGCGGGCGGTGCGAGCCTGCCGGGCCGACGGTATCCGCGAGCGGCGGCACGCCGCACACGACGCAGCCGCTCCCGCGCTGTCGCGGGGACCAACGCCCGCTGCAGACCAGCGCACGGCGGCACTGGGTGCCGAGGCGGTGCCGCAGGTCGCGCGGGACGAGAGCACTCGCCGGCAACCCTGTCCTGGCGCAGCTGGAGCGCGAGTTCAGCCGCGACTCCGGCGCCAAAGAACCTGCGCAAGCGGCTTCCCAGCGTCTCCAATCTGCCGCGGTGAGCGTGTGAACCGGCCCGATGCGGCTGGCCATCGGTTGGCGGAGCCAACCCTGAGAGCACAAGTTTGGATGAGGCGTGTTTCTCCAACGCGCTGAATCGGTGCACGGGCGGTCTTTTTGCTGGGTGTGGGTGCTCTATTGCTGCAATCGCCGTCTTCGTTTGATGCCGCGCGCTCGCAGGTCCGCTCGCGCTCCCCCAAGAGCTAGATGCGCGCGGCGGCAGCCCTCGATCGCGGGTGTCGTCGAGGGCGGCGCGGCGGCGCCGGCCATCCGCACGGTCAGCTTCACAGCGTGACCGACGGCGACGGCGCGGCAGAGGCGGCGGCAGCGGCGGTCGCGACCGCGGAGGGCGGTTCGTTCAGCGTGCGGGCTGCGGGTGCGCTGCCCTTGCCAGGGATGACACAGGGCTATGACCATAGCGATGGGCAGGCCGCCGGCAGTGGCGGAAGCGGCGGCGGCGCGGGCGGGCCCAGCAGCAGCAGCGGCAACGGCAGCATTGGGGTTGCCCTGTCGGCGCAGCAGGTCCCTCGGTCGCAGAGGTGTAGAACTGCCGGCGAGCAGCCCGAAATCCCATCACGCCGCCCGTGCGGCATTTTGTCAGCAGCCTCCTCGCAACCAGCGGCAGCAGCAGCAGCAGCATGCAGCACACCATCAGCAGCAGCCGCAGGCGCAGCAGCCACCGCTGCCGACTGGTGCCCAGGTGCTTCGCTCCACCAGCAGCACCGGTCACTGGGGTCGCCGTCCCGGTTGCTGCGCATGGTGGGCGCAGGCAGCGACGCGCCGCCGGACGAGGTGACGTCACGCCCGCAGCTGTCGCAGCGCCAACGGGCACCGGGGCTCAGGCCGCGTCAGCAGCCGGGCCATGGTGGCGGCGGCGAACGCGGGTGCTCCGCACATGACGGAGCTTCGACCGAGGATCCTGCCATGCTGCAGCTGTACCTGGCAGCACTGAGCCAGGGGCCCAAGCGACGCACCACTGGCGGCAGCAGCTGATTGAAAAGAGGTGCCTACGAGTGTTGTTGCCTTTGCTGGACTTGCTCCCTGACCACGGGAGCGGAGGAGCTCGTTCAGCGCATTGAGAAACGTTGTGGCATCCTTATCCCCTAGGTTGGCATCCCCGTGCGTTTTGCATCCACAAGTTGGTCGCGCCTCGCCGTCTTCCCCTTCTCGATATTCTCTTTAGTGAACTCGGCAAGCATGCCAGCTTGAAGCGTGCGATTGGATCGTATTTCTGGTGCATTCGTCTGCTCTCTTGTCATCTGAGAAGCATTCTCGACCCCATACTTTTCACCATGCCTCCGGACAACTTCATGCCATGTTCCATCTATGAACTGACCAAACCCGTGCGCCGACGATATCGCCATGGTTCCATCAAACTGACGAATCCTGTTCAACGACGGATTTCTTGCGCTAACAGGCTTGGGCGGGGTTGAAACTCGTAGTCGAGAGTCGGCAATGTTTCGCTATCACGCCAGGGTCTACATCTGCCCTCACAGCAGCGCGGCCAGAATCTGACTTCCTGAGGTGTCCTAATAAAATGTATCAAGATCTACGTACGCCCGCCGGTGGCTCAAACACAGCCTGTGCTAGCCTCACAAACGGCTCTTGCACTGCTGCAGTACCCTGCCCAGGTGCCGGTCAGTCACCCCAATCAGGGCCTGCCCGCATGACTTCCGGCCGCTCGAACAGGCTTTGCTGCTCGATTTCTACCGTTTTAATTACATAAAATTAAAAGTATAAATTGCAACAACCGTAAACTAAGTAATGCGCCCTTATATGAATTCCCTTCGGAAAGATCTATTCATCTAGATTTCCCCTTGTGGGGTGGCCAGGCAGTTTGACGCTCGAGGCTACTACCTAAGAGAATAAGGCCTAAATAGCCAAGGGTATTCAGTTTGTCTGGTGAAGTGTCGTTGAACGACGGTGCAATGGCACCTCGGCACCAATGCTGCCGGAGTTGAGTTCAGCGTACCGGTAGTCATTGGTGGTATAGTTCAGAGAGGTATTCAGCCCCACTTCCAGGGAAGATTGATGCTGTGTAGATAAATCAGTAGCGTCTCAGGCTCTCGTAGCAGGCCAAGGCGAATAGTGTTCGATCCACGAGTGCCTGCATCTTTAGATGGGGCGGAGTACATAGAGAAGTGAAGGAGTCTCCGGGCCAACCAAGACCGGGCGACGGGGTTTGTGAAAACCTCAAAAAAGGTCGCTCTATGAAAAGATCGAAACGGATCGAAAAGCTTTCGAACATGCATCGTGACGATCTCAATGCCGAGTGCTACAGTTGAAGCTGGTGGAGTCCACCCGGTGCAGCCATGGATCGCCTTTGCGGACCAGCGACGCCGTCAAGGTCTGGGCCTGTCGCCGCAGCGGTGCCGGTCGCAGGCCTCTTTACCTTCGGCGCCGCACAGGCACCGCGCACATACGGAGTCGAACTCGGCTTCCGTTTCTGACGAGCGATACGGTCCCGCCAAGGGCACGGCGGGACTGCAAAGGGGGAGCAAGGGGCGGCGCAATGCACCGCCCCTTGTTCGATCATCAAAGGGATCCACGATGACGCAGGCCTTTTTCGACCACCCTTTCCTGTCGGGACATCACCAGCCCGTGCGCTTCGAGGGCACGGCGCCCGACGACGAGGGCGCCGAGAGGCCGCCATCAACCGCAGCGGCGAGCGCGACGGCGGCTTCTCCACCAACGCCTCCGCCGCCGACTACGTCCCCTCGCGCGCCGCGTCCGGCCGGGTGCGCCAGGTGCGCTTTTTGGACGCCGAGGTCGCCGACTGGCAGACCGCCGCCGCCCACTACATGGTCAACGGGACGCTCGGCGCGCCGCCGCCGCGCGCGACGGCCGCGCGCGCGCTGGACGGCACGCGGCTGCTCGTCGCGGTCGCGGACAGCAAGGTGGTGCTGTACGACCTGCTGTCTAGAAGCCGTTCGAGGTGACCAAGGCGCAGCTGGACGGCCGCTCGCCGACCAGCGTCGCGTTCCTCTTCCGCGGCGGCCCGCACGCGCCCGGCGGCAGCGGCGCCGCCGACCCCGCCGGCAGCATGATGGCGTCCCCGGTGCTCGCGGTTGGCTGCTCCGACGGCGTCGTGCGGCTGGTGCACCTCGCGACGCTGCGGGTGCTGGGGCGGCTCGCGCCCGGCGCGGGGTACAAGGCTTCCGCCGTCACGGCGCTGCTGGTGCTGCCCTCGCGGCAGGGCCACGCGGGGGCGACAGGGACGCCGGCGGCGGGGCCGACGGGCGGCGGCGGCGCTGCAGCGGCAGGGCCGACGGGTGGCGGGGGCGGCATCGGCGGCGGCGCGGGTGCGACTGGTTTCGCAGGTGGCGGTCCAGGCGCGGTCGCGGCGGCTGCTGCGGCGGCCGCACCGGGTGCAAGCGGCGTGTTCGTGCCGTCTCGTGTCCTGCTCCTTGAGGGTGACGCGTCGGCGCCTATTCTTGCGATCCATTCGGCCGCCCCCTCTCTGCCGGCGGGACGCCGGCACACCCGCGCTGTCGAGGCGCACGCCGGCGGCGTCTGGTCGCTCTGCCTGGCCCCTGGCCCCGAGGACGACAGCGAGACGGCGCCGCGCGTGTTGAGTCCGGCGCGCAAGCCGCGACGGCGTGCGAAGCCGTCGCGTTCGGGCATGACGCGGCTCAAGCTGGACCCCAAGGCGACCGCTGCCCATGCCTCGCGACAGCCCAGGGTGCGCCGTGCACCCCCCGCGCGCGCTCTCGCAGGCACGCCGCTGCGGCCTGGCCGGCCACTGGGCGCGTGGCCGTGCGGCCGGCGGCGCGATGGTCTCAGAGAGGCGGAGCTGACCTTGCCCCTCAGCAGCAAGGGCAGGCCTCGTGGTGAGCTTTGTCATTGCCTTCCCCCTTCCTCCTTCGTCGGGGCAGGCGGTCCTCGACCTCCTGCGTCATTGGGGACATCTCCCCCTCATCGCTTCGATCCCCGTTCCAGGAACCCCGCATGACCCTCCGAAACCCTCTCCACCGTTCGCAGCCATGGCGGCACGCAGGGCGTGTACAAACTTCAACGAGCAGCGCCAACGGCCCGATGATGACCGTCAATCACCGCCGCGGTGATGGCCATGTACACGCTCACGGCCCTGCCGTGGAGCGCGCCCTGCAGCCCTGCGTCGACCTGGCGCCCCTATGCCACCAGGTGAGGCTCAAGGCGCCCCAAGGATGATCATGGGATTCAACTTGCTGTCGGCTCAACGGTGTCGCTGGTGTTGCACGCAGCTCGACAGCAATCGCATGCTGTGTGCGCGAGCGCCCCGTGTCGGAGCGCCCACCTCTCCGCACCGTTGTTCGCACCGTCCTCTCTGTTTCGGTGCTTCCCATTTACCAAGGCGAAGCCGCCATGCCATGAACATCACATGCCGCCAACTGCGTGTTTCATGACGCCTGCTTGTTCCTGCGTGCGCCGGTATGCTCTTGGCCGGTGGACAGGAAGAACGCGCCATCATGACACTCGGTTGGCACATGATGCTGGGCTACGACCTGGTGGGCACGTACATCTGGAATGCCAACCACAGCCATCGGCTTGCACGGCACAGTCGTGCCTGCACGCTCAACCTGCCTACCGCCGACCTGCTGGACGCCGTGGTACGCATCGGCAACTGCTCCAGCCGCGAGGGCGACCCCCAGCCGAGCACGTGTCGGATGTGGCGCAGTTTGGGGACACGCTGTGGCACGTGTCGTGCGCGGCTGCGGAGAAGGTGCGGACGCGCGGGGCTCGGCCGGGGCGGCCCTTGGCGATCCTTGTCGAGTCGGATGTCACGCCGACCCCCTCCCTAGGCGGTGGTGTTGCCCTGCTACCACTCCAACTTTGGAGCATTACGTGCTCGAGGACATCAGCATGAGGTGCTGCGCGTTCCTCGATCGCAACCCGATCCGGTGAGCTGACCGCGCGCCCGCCCGCCACGGTTCCGCTTGATCCGTCATCCCGGCGGACGCCGGCACCCCGCGTCTTTGCCGTTCGGGATGGCTGCGCAGCCCGTCGGCGCAATCGCCTTTCACCATCCGGCCGCGCCATCCGGGCGCCTCTGCCTAGCGGGCAGTACGTCAGCGCTTCTGGCCGGCCGCGCGGCGGCATGGAATGGTACCGCACCCTCGCGGCCGATGGCAGGCGGTGGACTCGGGCCTTGGGGTGGACCTGGCGTGGCAGTCTCACAGGTGGTGGGCCGCGCGCGCGGGTGCAGGCTGCGGGTCACCGCTACCTGCCTCCACTCTGGATTCACGGCCCTTGTGGTGCGATGGCAGGTTGGAATCGCGCGGCGTCATGCGCCAGATCACTCAGATATCTTTGCTCGGCGACCAGAATTTGGTGTATCACCCGCCCCAACGCCGTCGCACCGCCGCGCGGCCGCCCCGCAGGGACCAGTTTGCTGTGTTGGAGGAGCCGCTCCCCGCGCTGCCCGTGGCGCCGCGCTCCAAGGCGGTCCTGAAGAACAAAGAAAAGGAGGCGGCAAGGGCGGCAGCCGGATCAAGGAAACGGCGCCGGCGGCGGCGATGCAGATCTGTGGGCCGAACGCCGAATTGCAACCGATCACGCAAACGCGCGCGGTCGCGGGCGGTTTTACCCAGATGCAGTTTGGCGGGTTCGACGGCGCGGGCTATTTCCGGGTGAAGGCGACCGCTCCCGACCGCGCGCTCTATCGCGCGGCGCCGCACCTTGTGCCACCGGTTCGTGGCTCTGACCTAAGTCTGCCGCTTTGCCTATGGCGTCGTTAAATTACGCAAAATGCGAAACTTGTCCGCGCTTCGCCCGACCGGGGGCACACAACACACACACACACACACACGCACACACACACACACTCACACACACACACACACACACACACACATGCGCACGTGCACACACCCCGCGCGCACACACACACACACACACACGCACACACAAATACGCACAAGCACGCACTCACACACCACACACACACACCACACACACACACATACACCACACACACACATCCTCGCTTCTTGCTCATGACTTGGTAGGTCGCCCTGTCGGGCGACATCCCGGTGTGATCTCGGCGGCGGCTCTGGGCGTGTCGTACAAGCGACAACCACCTCCAGCGTGGCCGATTTGAGCGCGGAGGTCGTCGCCGGTGCTGCAGCGCTGGACTGGGACGGCACGTCAATGGTGGGGCCAGCAGCCGGGACGGTCGCGCCGCCGCCTGAGAGGACGGGACGCGGCCGCGACCCGTCCGAGGCAGGGCCCGAGCGTGTGGCGCTCGGAGTGTGGCGCTGCGGGCAATGTGATCTCGTTGCCACGATGTCGGGCGCCGCGGATCTCCTTCAACTCGCCGGCCAACATTGGTGACTGTTGTACCAGTTGCCCTCTCG
>NNCB01000062.1:0-30303 GCA_002317545.1 Scenedesmus quadricauda | reverse complement strand
GAGGGTGAGCGTTTTGGGGAGTGTGGACATGGGGCGGCGAGTGGGGGGAGGGGGTTGAGGCGGAATTTGGAGAAGCGTGGCTTTCAGCCCAGGCAAAAACGCGAAACATGCGTTGACGCAGCATGGCGGTGCTGCCGCGCGATTGCATGAGGAGCGCCATGGGCGTACTCCTCATACCGATGCGGGTTATGAAGACGCTACTGCATATGCCGATAATTTTGGCCTGAATATCTGGTAAGCAGCATGCATTGTGAAAATTTATGTGGCGGCAGGATTCTTGTCGTCCACCAGCTCCTTGAGGGGCCCCAGAACTTCTCCATCAGCGGCACCCATTCCTCCTCGCCGCGGCTCACCGCATGCCAGCTGCCCGAGGTGCGCCGCGACGTCCATGAAGCGCGCGGCTTGGTTGCGCTGGCGCCTTGGTACTCCGCGCGCCCCACGTGGTCGGGTTCCACGCTCTGGGCGACGCCCTCGCACACGCCCATCTTGAGCCGCGGCCCACGAAACAGCAGCGCGCCGTCACCCGGGGCGTGCACCTCGGCCAGCCCAGGCAGCGACAGCAGCGCGGGCGGCCAGGGCGCGTACATGACGCCTCCTGAGCCAGCAGGCACCATCTGCACGCCGATGCCGACGGGTACGTCGAACAGGTAGTTCAGCCCCGCGTGCTGGCGGCACAGTAGCCGCCAGGGAAGGCCTCCGAGCGTGGCCAGCAGCGCGTGCCCAGCACCGCGCAGGGCGCGCACGTCCGCCTGCGCCGGGCGCGCGCCAGCGCCTTGGCACCCTCGCCAGCTGCAAATCGACGGTGACGGGCGGCATGGCAGCGTCCTGCGGCGGCGCCAGCGCGTCCTCGGGGCCCAGCACAGCCGCAGCCGCGCCGGGGCGTCGAGCAACCGCGATCGTCTGGTGCCACCCGGGCCAACTCGCCAGGGCGCCGCACCACACCTTGGCGCGCTCCGCCAGGGGCTGGGGCAGCCGCTGTACACACGCAGACGCTGCTGGTCGCAGGCCGCACGCCGAAGAGGAGGCCGCGGCATCGGTCCCGAGCGGTGGGCCAGACCCAGCTGAGACTGCTTGGGCTCTGGGGTCCTGGGGTGATACAGAACCTGCAGCAGCTGGAGCGCGGTCCTCCCCTCCAAGGCCCCGCGCAGTTGACACCCGGCACCTGCCACTCGCCCATGTCCAGGCACACATGCGGGCCTTTCCGCCGCGCCACAGCGTAGGCGTAGCCGCGGCGAACTACACGGAAGACAGCACGCGGCAGAGGAACAGATAGTGCGAAGCGGATGGAAAGCACAAAATTGTCGCAGGGGCGCGATACCCACACTTGCCGTGTGACAGCGAAGTGTTCCAACATGATTAACCTACAAGGGCCCCATACGGCACACCTCAGCCTGCTGGCTGCCTGCATATCAACCTTGCCTTGCCATGCGCACCCGCAATACACTCAGAAGCCCCCAATACCATCCCGCGCCCCTCACCAGCATGTCCAGAGTGACCGCAGCCCAGCGCGCCCCACCAGGGTGCGGTCGTTATAGCCGTGGTGGTCCACCGCCCCCGCTCTTCTGGTGTCCTTGACCAGATCAAAGGATCGCCCGCCCCACGTCATCCGCAGTTGCCCGCCGTTGGCCTGTGACCCAGGGCGCTGGGTCCGGGCTTGCGCGGGGATGGCGACGGTTGAACACGTGACGCCGAACGTGGGGGCGCTGGGTTGCGGGGCAAGAGCGATCGGTAGGCAACTTCTCAGCCCTTGACAATGGCAGGATTGAGCATCTTCCCCCGCTCAAGGGCTTCGCAAACGATGCCAAGCTCCGCGCGAGCGGGCGCAAGCTGCTGCTGTGGCGTCGTCAATCTCGGCACCGGCCCCGCAGCATCGCCCATGCGGCACGCGCAGCCCATAAACAGCCGCCTTGGGGTGCGCTGCCCGCCGCCCGCGGCATGCTGAAGAAGCGCGCGTGAGACGCGCGCGAGCGCCGGCTCCAGCCGCTGCCAGTCGGCGCACCGCTGGCGCTGGCGGCTGACGGCATGGCGGCGCCGCCGTCGCACAGCGTCCCTCGCAGACTGCAGGAACAGGACGTTGGGCCTCTATCTCGGTGAACACCTCGATATGGCCGCGGACATCACATCGGACAGCGGCAACTCAATGGAGTTGCGCGAAGCGACCGGTATGATCCGCGGTGCCGAGACGGGTCAGCGCTGCGCGGGCTGTCAGGGCAAGCGCCGGCATTCTGATGCGTCCGTTGAACCGACGTCGGAATGGTGCTGCCCTCTCGGCTGGCCTTGCTGTTCAGCGAAGGCAGATGGCCCAGCTGTAGCTCCTGCTGCTGGTGCTGCTGCTCTTGCTGCTGGCGATTGCCATTACCGCGCGCATCATCCTGACCAGGCGCCAGGAGCATGCCCATGCTACCCACACCCAGCGCTGTCGCATGCGCCGCGCTGGTGAAGGGCTGCCCCAGCGGTGCAGTGGGCTGAACGATCGTCATGCAGGCGAGGCCCGCGTGACCGCTCGGCATCAGTCCCGCCGCAAACATCATGATCGCCGTGATCGCCCCGAGGAGGACAATCATTTAGGAAGGGGGACATGGTTGCATGGTGAAGGGGTAGCCAGGCGTGACAACGGGATCAGACTACAACTTGAAGTTCCTGCACGTGCAAGAAGGCTGCAGGGTCAAGCCATGGGAGGAAAGTGCTTGGATCAGTGCAGACTGACACACAATCTGTTGGAGATGCAGACACGGGTGACAGGGTGCGAGCAACTCCATGTGCCACTCGCCAAGCAGCAGAGCCACTGCTGTTGTGCTTTACGGGCCCAGCTCTGCGTGCTTTCCGAGTGTCCAGCCCTGCCTTCCCTGACAGCCCCAGCCCACCAGCCCCGCACAACTAGTCTGGGCTTCGGCGCCTGCAGGCAAAAAGCCACCGCGCCCGCGCATCGGGCAACGCCACCGCCCAGATGTCCCCTCCTGCTCGAAGATGTGTCCCGCCTGGTCATGCACGGCCTTGCGCATGACGGCGTTGTGCATGGCCACGGCCTTGCGCGTGAGGCTGGGGCACGCTTTCATCAGCTCTGGCAATGCGGCGCGAGGTTGTGGGCGAGGGGAGGTTGAGGTGAAGGACTTGGCAACCTAGGATTTCCTCCATCTCCTCAGCTCCAGCACCGGCAAGATGGCAATTCGCTGGCCCAACTGGTCATCGACGGGCACAAGCACAAGGCCCCGGCAATGGATGACAGTCTTCAGCAAGTCATCCGGCAATGCACAACGGGCTGCGCCGCGAGCCTGCGGCCCCAGACACCCACCGGGCGCCGCCCTCACCTGAGTAGCCCTCGACGTCAGTGACCACCACGCTCAGGCGCGCCCCGGGCTTGAGGGAGCCCCAGCGCGCGCGCTTGCGTCGCAGGTCGGCGTCCCTCAGCCATCGAGAGCGGAAGAGGACCCATCGGCTGGCAACCAGCACCAGCGCGCACATGAAGAGGAACAGCACGCCGCCCAGCGCAACCAGCACCCAGGCCCAGGGCTCCAGCAGGCTGCGATCCTGGACGCACACCAGCACGGTGCCGCCCTCGCCCCACTGCTCCCGGTGCCGTGCAGCAGGCGCAGCCCTGGTACTGGTAGTCGCGCGAGGCAGCGCCCGCGCCACCCCAGGTCCGCTGCACTACAGATGCCCCCTATCACGAAGTTCGAGGCGCCCGTGGTCGCCTGCACCGCATCGAGCGCCTGGATGGCGGCCCGGGTTGTTGGCGCCGCCCCTGCGGACATGCGTCCCAGCGGGCGGCAGCGCAGGTGGCTGTTGTCGCTGCGGGGGGCGTCGTAGGGCTCAAACTCCAAAAAGCAGGGCAGCAGCGCGCTGCTGGGGCAGCGTGAGGGCACCACAGGAGAGCCGGAGGCTCAGCCTGTCGCGCAGCCAGGGCCACGTGGCTCGGCACACATGACATGCTCGTGTTGCGCAGGTTGATGCGGCGCAGGTCGGGCAGGCCCTCCGCCTCGTCAGGCAGCTGGCCCAGCAGGCCCACATTGCCGGCAAAGCTGGTTTCGCGCAGCCCGTAAGCCAGCCGTGGTTTGAACATGGGGAAAGCGGAGAGAGTTAGATCGAGGGGGCACGGAATTTGGCGGTCGTGGACAGGTGTTGCGCCATCCGGGGCTTCTTTATTCAGAACATCTGCAAAAGAAGTATTTGCAGCCCTAGGTTTGCAGGGCGGGATTGATGGTTTTGCTGTATTGCTCAACAATGCCTCTTACCAGTTAATGGGCGCCACCTATTTAGGCACATCCAGTACCGACTTCGCAACAAGGTTAGCCTTTGACTGCGGCGACAATATGTTTGTGGCAGGAAGAACACAAGGAAGTTACCCGGTAACAAATACTGCCGCAGAAGGATTAGTGGCCACTGGTTATGTATTCATCAAAGCTGCCCTCGAGCCTGGTGTGAGGGGCACGGAAGGCGGAGTCAGTCCGAGAGAGGTGGGCGTCGTGGGTTTCAGAGGAGAGATGATAGCGTTCCTTGCTTCGTTAGTTGGCTGGTCGGCCTCGCACAAGAGGGCACGAGAACGACCATCTCCTCTGAAATGGCGAGGAGACAAAACTTTTTTGACTCCATCAATGCGCAGTATCGGTAAAATCCGGAGAGCATTTATTTTCTGTGGCCAGCCGCAGCGCAAAGCCATACTTGAACCTGAATGTTCTGCTGATATCCAGGTAGGACAGTATGAAGGATCAGGTAAATCTCCTCACGCAGCATACCGCCGAAACGGTCAGTTCATAACGCGCGCCCGCTACCATGCTTAATTTTTCTGTAAGTGGAGAAGTAAACTGCCCGTACCCTGCACCTACCAATTGGTTATAGGTTAAGGATCCTGAACGATTCGGATCAACGATATAATCTGCGGTCTGATTTTGGTGTCTGCCAGTGGTGGGCTGATTGAACACTGGCAGAGAGCGTAGTTTCATCAACCGCCCCACAGCTGCAGATCCTGCTCCCCCCGTCCATGGCCGGTTGCTCGCCCCATGCGCACCGCCGTGGCAGGCAGGCTGCTGTAGCTTGTTGGCGCTGAGGTCGAGGGCCGTCAGCTCACTGCAACGCGTTACAGACGTCGATGGCCGCTGAGGCGGTTGCCCCGCAGGCGAGGACATGCAGGTTGGTGCCGGGCCCGCAGTGTTGTCGGGAATGTGCCCATGGATGAGTTGGTCGAAGGTCGAAGTGGCAGCTGCGCGCGATCCAGCTGCTGAGTGGCAAATCGACATGCTGCCCCCGAAGGCGTCTAGGCGCCCCTCGCCCGGGACTGGATGCGGCGTAGCTGACGACCAAGCATTGGATGAGGCAGACCACACTGCGGAAGTGGTTGCACGGCGCGATACCTCGAAGGTTGCTCTTGCTGCTGGAGCCCAGGTCCACGTCGAACTCGCCCTGTCGTACCGTTCCACCTGCGAGTTCTGCTCCACCAGGCGCGTCAGGCTGGCGACCGAGGGAAGTATCGTCCCATGTGCGGCAGCTGGCCGGTCCAGCGGAGCCGTTGGCGCTGTTGATGCCAGGTTTGAACCCACGTGAGCCCTCCAGGCGCGACAGGCCGCGCACCCAGGTTGGCGAGTGCCTTGCAGGAATTGGCGCGGCCGGAGACCGAGGAGCATCGGCATTGGGCGGCGGAGCTGCCGCTCAGCCAGTTGTTAGCTGCAGGGCAGATGGAGGCGATCAAGAACTGTTACCAAGGCTGCAGTCGCGCGTGCAAGGGAAAGAAGGAGTCGATCATTGTGCTCCCAGAGTCGATCATGTGCATCCCAGATTATGAACCCGACGCGGGTCAATGCCTGGTCCAGATCGGCAATCAGATCGCGCGGATCCTCCAGTCAACGACCATGAGCACGCACCGACGTTGAGCACCTCAGGTTGGCGGATCGCTTCGCGTCAACAGCGGTCCCAACGCGACGATATTGACGCTGGATGGCCGGCAGGCCCGGTTCGCCGCAGGCGATGTACAAAGTCTGACTCCCGGCATCGAACAATATCTCGGCGGGCGCTTCTGGCTGACGGGACATGGTCACCGCGCGACATGGGACGCCATCGCTGGGATTCCTCGCCCGCGGCGATGTCCGGGGCCAGCAGCGCTGCGCCCATCCGCGGCTGAAGGCAGGGGGCCCTGACCGGATCGGCGCAGGCACGATGCTGTCGGATGCGAGTTCATCATCACCTGCCAGATCGTCGCGCACGTTCCAGGGCTTGCTGTCGTTGAAGTGAAATCCGCCAAGCTTTCCGAAGCGGTGCAGGCGCGCGACAATCTGTTCGATGTTCACATTCGGCGCATGATGCCCAAGGTCGACAAGACACTTCGCCTTGTCACCCAATTCCTGTGCGACGAGGATCGAGCTGCCCCAGTCCGAAATCACGGTCGAATAGAAAGCGGGCTCGAACATCAAGGGCGATAATATCTGAGAACAAATAAGCCGGTAGTTAATAGGGACACTGAGGTGCGAGGTGAGGTGGACAGCTGCTGCTGCACACACCTGGTGCCATGCACCGTCCAGCACGTCGAGAAGCCGAAGGACCAGCACCACAACCGTGGCCTTGGTCAGGTCGAAGCTGAAATCCAGCAGCTGGGTCTTGCGCTGGTCCACCACGGCCTCGCGCACGCTGTCGAAATGCGCGCGCCAGCTGACCCAAGCACAGGATGAAGCCGCATGCGAACAGCGCGCCGCCCATCTTCACGCAACCCACAGGCCACTGCAGGCGCTTGTATATGCGATAGGAATCCACAATTTTCCCAATGCCTGAAAGGGAACATCATGATCCAAGAGAATTCAGGCAACCGCCTGAGCATTGACGCTGCGGCGCTGTTCTACCGCTGATGAGCCCGCGACGCGTCACTTTTGCCAAGCGCCGCACCTCCGCTGCGAGATCGATTTCGATCACGCGTTCACTTCGGCGGGTAGATAATCTCATCTTAGCCAATTGCGGGTAGATAATCTCATCTTACGACGATTGGCGGATTGTGATTAATAAACCTGCCGGTATGGTCGTGCATCCAGTGCCGCGGTATTTGCACGGCGAGCACTGGGCTGGCAGCTGGACAAGCTCGCCGTGACAAATGCTGCTGGTGGAGAGCTGCCCAGGAGTCGGGTTGGTACACCGGATCGATAAAGATACCAGCGGCCTGGTGTTATTAGGTAAAACCCAGGAAGCGATCGAATGTTGCGCGAAGGCGACGAAGGTGCCATGCTGTGTGTGCGGCCTGCACAGCCCGTTCAGCCTCGCTCTATTGGAGCTCACTTTACCATTGCCTGGATCTATGTATTGGCACAGCCCGTGAACGCAGGCAGCATCCCGCAGCAGACTATACCGGAAATATAAATGACGATAAATCTGAAACAATAACCTACCTTATGTCTATTTTGCACTTAAGTATCAAAAGCGATGAAGGGCACAGGATTGCTACATCCATTAGCATCCGTTATTTTCATCAGGTTATACGTATTGGTCGCGTTAGGTGTAATCATAGAAGGCGGTATGGTCACCGAGCCGCCATTCGGCACATTAGAATATGTTTGAGTTCCGGTTACACCACTCTTCTCGATTTCAAGGCTGAAGTTTCCTGTACCACAGGGCCTTCATACAATTGCCCCGAGCGCTGCACCCTCTCATAGGGCCAGGCGGCGCCCGTGTGTGTGCGCTCGGCGGGGGTGGAGCATCGGCTGCAACACGCCGACGGCCGACGAGTGGTGGGGTCGTGGGCGATGCCACCAGAGGGCACTGCAAGGCAGCCTTGCCATCCTTCAAGCCGCAGTCGCCGCAGCCGTCACCGCTGGGGCCCTCCTCCTCCACCGCATTCATCTCACCCAGCTGCACGGCGATCTGCGCTGCCAGGTCCTCTGCGCGCACCAGCTGCTCGCCAATGGCGACAAATGGGAACGCGCGATCGCGGCGAATCTTGCCGCCGACGCGCCCTATCGATAAGGGCGCGCGCACATGATCCAGCTTATCGCCTTTTATCTGTTCGCAACGATCGTCATCGCCTCCGCGGCGATGGTGATCTTCGCGCGCAACCCTGTCCACAGCGTCATGTGGCTGATCCTCGCCTTCTTCAATGCGGCGGGTCTGATGCTGCTTGCGGGCGCCGAATTCATCGCGATGCTGCTCGTCATCGTCTATGTCGGCGCGGTCGCAGTTTGTGTTTCTCTTCGTCGTGATGATGCTCGCACATCGATTTTGCGGCATTGCGCCACGTCGGTCGCGTCGCCACCTGGCGTCGGCGCCGCCAGCTGTGCGGAGTGCAGTCGCCGTTGCCGCTGCTGACATCGTCTGTGAGTCATCGGCTGCTCTGCCGGCCCCTGAGCCCATGAGCAGCGCCGCCGACAGCTCCGCAACCTGAGCCGACTTTGCGGCCAGCTGGCGGCGGAGGTCGCTGATCAGGTTCTGCTGTACGTAGCCTTAGTCCGTTTGGCCAAAGCCTGCCGCGGGGGATCTTTCTGGCCGTTATCACTAAGCATTAGCTCGCGTGCATGATCTAAGGAGCGGCAAATCACGGCGCAATTTTCGCGCGCGCCGTCTCCATATTCCGCCCCGCATGCTACTTTGTAGGCCAACTCCGCAATCGATCGCTCCAGTATTCCTGCAATTCTATCAAAGCAATCTCAGCCAATGCGTATCGGCTCGGCGCGGTGACCGGCATATCAGCTAGCACCGATCGCAGCTGCCATCCGCACTCAATCAGGAAGTTGCTCCCCTATTATCTTTTTTATTCATGATTTTAAGATTAATTGCATTAGCGTCCCGTATTAAAAGCTACCGGAAGCGGACTCAAAATAGCTCCTTTGAGGTGTCCCCAGCTAGACTGTTTTACACCGCGAAGCGCTTACCACCCATTTGGATGTGTCCTGCTTTCAAACTAGATAGGATTAGTGTCTATGTTGCCAATTACTGATGATGTTGGTCCCGGTGCAGCCGAGCAGGGTAGCATCCAATGGATTTGCAGTTGGACAGCATGGGGCATGCAACGCTGACGCGCATGCGACTGACGCTTGGAAAGATCGGCCTATAGATACGGTCATTGAATTGTACCAGGCTGCTTATGGCGTTTCAGCGGCATGCTGCACGAATCATGAGGCCCCAACGCAATGCCCTCACCAAATGAAGCCATTTCAGAACCGGTACCATATGTGTTGAAGTACAAATAGATCCTTTGGAGCTTTGCTGCTCGAATATTACACAATATGACATATATGATAAGAGCTTACACAACGTTCACAGCTTTGAAAAGCGCTGGTGGTTTCCCTGCTGTGCTTGCCTGCAGGAAGGCAATCGAGCCAGTCCCGGAAGAATGCCGCGTCGTGGTCGCAACGTGGTTCGGGCCGCCCGAAATGCCCAGCCGCTGACGTCATAGCTCGCGGTGTCGCCGACGCTTTTCGACGTACCCCAGACCGCCTGGTTGACCCAATAGCCCCACTTGCCTTCGTCCTGGAATGGCGCATTGGGGTCCTGCAGGTAACGCGACAGCGCACGCGAACCCGAAGTGACTGTTTCAAAGACGCCACCTTCATGCTCGGGGAGCATCTGGCCGAGCTGGCCGCGGAATTGGGCGCCATCGGTGATGCCGAGGAAGACGCCTTCGACCTTCTTGTCGGCGATCACGAGCCTCGACACCGCTCGAAACCCACCTGCCGTGCGTGTGCCACCTCTGCGTCCTTGCTAGCAAAGATGCGCGAAACAGTCCCGATTTTGCTGCGTCGTGCCCACCGTCCTCCGCGCCGTAAGGGCCATGTCAGCCGCAACACCATGCCTGGATATGCCAGCAAGGGCAGAGTGTGAGAGGCAAGGAGAAGAAAAGAGAGCTTTAGGTGGGTCCCGCCAATTCACTTTCATCCCTGCATCAGTGCGGTACATGCGCTTGTGGGCACGCATGCAGGCAGCAGGCAGCACGCCTGTGCAGTGTGCAGGCCGCACCCAACAATTGCCGGCAGCCGCTGCAGTGTCCCAAGGTCTGCTGTGATGGCCACGTCCACCTCCTGCATGGGAGCAAGAGGCCCACAGTGACGTGATTAGGATGGAAAACACACACACACACTCACACACACACTCACACATCACACACACACATCCACACACGATGTGAGACAAACACACACCGCTCATGAATCCTGTGTCGAGCATCGATCCCCTAATCGATGAACCCGGCTTGATAACGCTTGCCTCTTCAAGGAAGGCAAGCAACATCCAGGGATGCATTTGAACCTTGGCAGCCCATGCGGCACGCAGCAGCCACAGCTGGCCGATCCACCTTGCGCAGAAATACAGCATCTGCAGGAAGCATGATGGGCGCACGAGGCGATGCAAGGGTGGCCCGCATCCCTAATCGTCACGATTGAACGAAGCGTCAAAATATGATCCGCACTCGGGGCAGATCACGTTCGTAACTTGTCCCGTTCCTTGTGCCATGCAAACCTCATGCCCACCGTTCTTGAACAAGCGCGTTCTGCAGCTGTAGCAATGCGTTCTGACCGTCCATACACCACACACGTGAGCAGTCAAGTAGCCAACTCGTTGCGCCACCCTTGGTCACTTTGGACCGAATGGACTCCGAGTGATGCGCTTCCCCGCAGCCAAGACAAAACGCTGCGCGCGACCCATGTCCACCGGCACCCTCTGCCACCACCTGGCGACACCATTACCACGCTTCAGGGCCATGGCCAGCACAAGTACATGCGCGAGCGCTGACCCACCTCGAATCATTCAATTACGGGTCATCGTCGACCACCAAAATGCGGGGCGCCTTGCCGTCCATCCGCGCACAGTGCCAGCAAGCCCGCGCCCGGGCCAGTGCAGAAGATGTGACAAGTCATGACAGGCGCGCGGACCCGTCGCACCCTGTTGCAACTTCGCTCATCGGCGACATCATCACGATATAGTTTTGCGCGATGAAGGGGCGTTCCCATTGATACAACAGACAGGAGTATCGGCATGACCAACACCCCGGTGCGAGGGGGTGTGGCACCGCTATCCCCCCCCAAGGCCGGGGACAGCTGCGCAGCATCGCGCTCAATGTCGTGTGCTGCCGCTCACCACGCGAATTGTGCTGCGAGCTGCCAGCAGCGCACCGCCTTGTCCCAGCCGCTCCACATGTCGACCGTTCCAAGCATTGCCATTGCAGCCGCGCGCCGGACGAGCGCGCCGACCTCACCGCCATGTGCAGCGACGCGCCAACCGGCGCGCACGACCGCACCCGGCGCCGTGCCCCAATGCGAAGGCTGCCCACTCAGTGCCTTACCATGGTTGAGCTCATCTGGTTCGGCGCAGGGTCTCGGATGACAGGATTGGAGCGACGCTCACCTCTGCTGCAATCAGCTTGAGTCGAAACCGCAGCCGACTGCACGCCAAAACCGGAACAAGCCGTCAAATACGCGAGCGGCTACAAACGTCGTCTCCGCATGACACGGCGTTCAGGTATCGGTCGACAGCTGTCGATATATTCTTGTTAAAGAGATTCTGTGCCGACAGGCTGATCCCCGCGCCACACCGGTACCGGTACCGAACCATGGTTATACATCTGACATTAGCCGCCGAAATCATTGCCAAGGCACCGTTGTTGCGGCTGATCGCGTGTGCAGATCGGATACATGTATATAATCCCGTACACAGGAGCCATCTTTTGTGTCATAATCAGTGCCGAATGCGATCAGCTCCTGGACAGCCCATGACCCGGTCGCGAGCACCATCGCCCGCTCAAAATGAGCGCGCAATGGTCGACCGCGATCATCGCCGCCGGCTCCGAATTTTTCGCGTCGCGCCCGCGACGACGCGGCGCATCCCGCACCCGATCCCATCTTCATCCTCGGCATGCCGCGTGGCCGGTACGCGACGAACAGATCCTCAGCTGCCACTTGTGATCATAGCGAAACTGTGCATAAGCTGCCGATACCGCGACGGACGGGGATCGGAATAGAATGAAAGAAGCCGGATGAGTTCCGGCGTGCGGGGAGCGGGAGCCCGATGGAACGCGTTCCCTGCTAAGGAGGGTAGGTGATGACCGAGTCGCGCGGCGCGGCATACTGAACGCCCAGGACATTACCGGCCTGCCGTCAGCATCAGGTTTAGGTTGCTTTCTGTGCTCTGTCCTTGCGACCACTGGTTGTTTCATTACATTGGCATTCTTCACCCTTCCCCATTCTTGCCCTTTGTTGTGTCCCTGCCGACCAGTGCCCCGTCCAGCCGTACCTGCCCCCCGTGCGCATCACAAGACGTTTATTTGACGTACACTGGGTGAAACCTACCTGGGTGAAACCTCTACCTTTCTGGACCAAACCGGGACGGACTGGTCAAGCTGTTTGGGCTGGAGTCACTCAGGGTATCGTCACGACGGACCTAGTCACTGCAGGGCGCGTCCAGGTCAGCAGGGTCGGGTCAGAGACAGGAGCCGAACTGGTGCGTCCAGACGGCGCTCGTAGCCGAGCACCGACGACGAGCATGACTGCTAGACGCGCCGGCCGTGCTGTGCCGGGGTGCACCACTTGCACCGCATTGCACAGCGCTTGTTCGGCATGCGCCTTCTCCTCACAAGCCACTTCTGCACGTCCCTCAATCGGTATGTAAGTACAGAAGCGTGTTGGGTACCTGGATCTTCCCGGGTATAAAACAGGGTCAGATTGTGATATCTATGCATCTGCCTCTCAACCTGCATCATCAAGTGGAGTGTCTTTGACCGATGGTCAGGAGGTTGCCCGGCTGGGCAAAGCGCGGAAAGCGGAATGTGACCAGGACGATGACGGCGAGGATCGCCAAAGCCAGCCAGAGCTCTCTGGTCTTGAACAGCCGTGTCATGCTGCCACCTCATCGACAATGCCGGACCGCCAGCCGCTCCAGTGCTCTTCACCCACCGACCGCCAGACGCTGATCCACTACGATGTCGATGCGTGCGAGTGGCCGTGCCTGAGTCGGCGTGGAGGCTCATAGGCAGCTGGGGGTTCCGGTGGAGGGGCTGCGACGTTGACGCCAGCCTCGTCATGCGCGGGTTTGCATGGAGGGCGACGGTTTGCTGTTTCACGAGGGCAAATGTACCGGGGCATTTTGATAAATTGCAGGAGCCAATCTGTTACCGAAAATGAGCCAATCTTTTACCCATAAAGTCCAGGAATATTACGACAAAGATGCTGCAACGTTCAAAAAGCGCAATGCCGTTAACCAAACCTTGCAGAAAATCCGTTCCGAGTTCAGAAAAGGACTGAGCTGTTTCCGGCGCAAAGTATGCTTGAGATTGGTTATGGTCCGGGGTTTGACACGCATGCAGGTCCCAGTGCAGCTCCCAAGGTGATTTGGGTCTGCTCGGATCCAGCGCCGGTGCCAGCCCAGCGATCACCCCATTTTTCCGAAAGCTCATCGTCATCCTCTTGTTGCTTTCAGTGCCTAATGCGTCAAACCCAGCCCCACCACACATCCTCTGATCAGGCTCGTGAAGCGTGCTATGCATGGTACGCACATGATGAGCTGGCAGGAGATCCGCCAGTTTTACGGGCGTGAGGTTGTCAACCTGCGGCATGAGGGGCGCTGGGTGTTCCTCAACACCCTGTCTCAGTGTCAGTGAGGCCGTGCTGTTCTGCCAGGTTATTGTGGTGTGTCTGTGTGTGTTTGTGTGTGCTGTGTGTGTGTGTGTGTGTGTGTGGTGCAAGCGGCTGCATGTGATGTGTGTGTGTGTGTGTGTGAGTGCACAGCGGCACTCTTGCACGCATAGTGAAAGCGTCTATGCTGTGCGTCATTGTGCGTGTTTTGTATGTTGGTGTGTGGCACTGTGACTATGCACATTTGCTCAAAAATAGGCAGCGTGCGTGTGTGTGTGTGAGTGTGTGAGTGTGAGTGTGTGTGAGGTGTGCGCGCGCACGCGCGCATACACACACGTGCACATGTGCGCACACCCGCGTGGTGCGCATGCGTGTCTGTGTCGCGCTACAAGCGGGGGCGACATCATGGGTGCACGCGGCACCCATGGGCATGCACCTCGTTGGCAAAACCAGCCAGCAGTAGCAAGCACCCGGTCAACACGCTCACCAGACTGCTGCAGCCTGGTGACGTGTTGCACAAAGCGTTCACGCTACTTCAACACGAATGCATAACTCAGATTGCCGAATTCTGGCCACCGCCTTGCGCATCCCCCAGACTGAGCTTGTTGATCGTCTCGATCATGTGCCCGGGATGCGGATGGTGCGCGCCTGGTGGCAGCCAGCTGACGCCAGGGGCTGTATCGCAGGCGGCCAAGGCGCTGTACCGCGCAATTCGAGCATCATCAAGGGAGAGATCAATCCGCCGCGGGTGTGCTACTGCACCGGGGGTGACGGGGGGCGACGAGGAACCTGGCAGGCAGCCTTTGGCACACACTTGAGTTTGAGAATGAGAGAGTGGCTCTCTTTCGCAAAGCTTCAGCTTTGCGCTGGGCTTCAGCTCTGCCACCCCCCTCCCGGCCCCCTCTCTGCCCCCGACTGCACCCCTGCAAGCTCCTTGAGGATCCATCCCGCTTTGTCGAGCTGATCCCGACATGGCACGCACCCTGCTGGACCAGCGGGACAGTGGAAGATGATGCTGCTCATCACCAACAGCGACTACCATAAAGGGGGGATGCTGATAAGGATGTAGGCATGGGGTGCAGGATCTGCTGAGTATGGACATTGGAGCAAGCTGTCATCTGAAATCACATACACAGCGCCACTACGGCAGGAACCAACACATTGCATGCCCCTCAGCAATTCCACTCAAATCGCATGGCCTTGCTCGACCGCTACGATCACACACACACACACATATTACACAACACACTCGTACAGACACACATCCGCCTCCCTCCAACCTGCGCGCCACAACGCACCCATCTTTGCCCCAGTACACGTCCAGGCGTATGGCCTACGCTTACGACAGGTTCCTGCCAGACGGCTGACGTGGCGCGACCTCTTCGACATGGTGGGCCTGACGGTTGTGAGGCTGACTTCAGAATGGGCCCAGGCCTTCTCGCGGTCGCTTTCCCAGCCTGGCGGCTTAGGAACCAGTCGGAGCGAAGCATGGAGAGCATATGGGCCTCTTTTCATATCTTGTCGATTCGCGGCTTTGACCGCTTTGGTTACACCGACGATATGGAGCGCCCCGACCAGCCGTGCAGTGATGGCAGTCACCCTAACGAGAATGACTTACCATCCGGTGAACCGGGCGGTTAACCGCCGTTCAGGTTCAAATAGTCGCCGCCGCCACGATTACAAGACCGATCGGTAGCGTCTTCTAGAGAGGCAAATCCCGCAGAGCCGTCGCCAATCGTAGATGTGTCGATCTCCAACCATGCCGCCCTTCAGCTTGAAGAATGGAGCTGACGGACATGAGCGATTTACAAGTGGTCACTGAGGACGGCCTCATGCGGCCGGTGCTGGCAGCAAAACGTGCTGGCCTCCACTGTGGCGGCAGGTGGGGCAGGGATTGATGAGGGCTTAGCAGGCGTCGCTGCTGAGGCAGTTGCGGGGCTTGCTGGGCCGCAGGCAGTGACCTCCTCAGCAGCGACAGTGCGGTGCATCCTGGGCGTTGCACGCTGCTTAGCAGTAGATGCAGCTCACCCCAATCGGTTCCGCACCTGACGATCCCGTCTGTATTCCATTTGTAAAGCGAAAACTTCACCCTTCCCGAGCACCTGCGCCCACTTTATCAGTACCTGGTACTGAATGACAAAATCGAGGACATTCGCATACATACTGTACGTGGAGTCCAGCAGCTGACACCGACCAGGACTGGCCAAGATCAACGTCAGGTGGGGCTGAGGAACGCTAGCTGCCTCTGAAGGAGGGTATTTACTGCGCTCGCCAATGATCAGCGGCAGGTTGAGTGGTTTCGTTACCGAATCCAGGAACCTGACAGATGTTAAACGTTTCTACCACGAAGATTACCGTACCTTCGTTAACTACGTGATGCAGAATGTAAACATCCGTAACCTGGGTGTCTCTCTCTCTCTCTCTCTCTCTCTCTCTCTCTCTCTCTCTCTCTCTCTCTCTCGCTGGACCGTGTGTGCCGGTCGAATATCTGATCGAACTGTTCGGCGACCTGCTATTTCCCGGCTTCACCATCCGTTCGCTCGGCGTTTTCCGCATCATCCGCGACAGCGATATCGAGCTGGAGGAAGAGGCCGAGGATCTGGTCCGTCTGTTCCGTACCGCGATCCAAGCTCAAGGAGGTGATCGATATGAACCAGTACTCGCTCGTGGCCAACTACGGTAGTTTGTTTTCGGCGGGAAATAACAACCGCGCCGAATCCATCCTGGAAATTCAGTTTGTACGGGGCATGAACCTGGGCAACAACTACTCGGCCCTCTTTACGCCCGCCATCACGAGCATGGCCATTTTCCCCAGCAATCTGCACAGGAAGCGGGGGATCGCTGTTTGACCACATGCGCCTGGCACGCCAGCGATTTGTCACGGGCCGCCGACCTGGCATGGGCGGTTCAGGCGCCGCCTGCGACGCCGAGAGCCCGCAGCAGTGCAGGTCCTCCTCATCCCTTGCCTCGTCTGCCTCTGCATCCCCGGGGCCTGTGGCGTCCCTGCTGGGCTGTGGTGCTGATGGCCTCCACGAGGACAGCTTCCGGGATGAAGACGCCGTCAATGAGACACTGGCCCAGGTAGGGGGGGTGTGGAGGGGTGTGGTGGGCGTTGAGGGCGATGAAAATCGCATTTTTACTCTTGGTACGTACCCAGCCTTTCACGACGACCGACTGCCCCACCTGGGCGTCTTGCAGGAGTTGTTTGATCTGTACAGGACCCATGTATACTGATTATATGAAAGATAATAGTAGTTTGCTGTAGCTAAATAAGGTCGCAAAATTACGAATTGCCCGCCGAAAACCTACCTCCTCTTCACGATTCGTGCGCCACGCGCGCATTCTCTCTCTCTCACACACACACACACACACACCACGCGCACATGCGCATGTCACATTTCTACCAACATCCGAAGCTGCTTTTCGTTATGGAGAGACTTGACGACAGGATGCCCCATGCTGCACAGGACGGCAGTGCACTTTTGTCAACGGTGGTGC
Source organism: Scenedesmus quadricauda (assembly GCA_002317545.1). NCBI lineage: Eukaryota > Viridiplantae > Chlorophyta > Chlorophyceae > Sphaeropleales > Scenedesmaceae > Scenedesmus > Scenedesmus quadricauda. Next base: position 13,279 of record NNCB01000062.1, on the reverse strand, counting down.
ACGGAATAGGCCGGTTGTACAACCGAACCAGTTCGTCTGGAAATTCAGCCTGATTTCAAAAGCCCCTGCGCCTCGCAATGTGCAGAATCCATGCGTGCACGGGTTGCCCCGCTCTGAAGCATATCCTGCTCGCAATTCGGACCCGGAAGGTGGGGCTTCCTGTTCGTGCTGCGCTCAACGACAAGAGCCAGCTGTGCCGACGTTGAGAATTACCAAAGCAGGACCTCATACTCCAGCCGCCGGTATACCAAAACAATACCGACTCCACGCCTCCAGGGCTACCCGGCGATCATGCGGGCTTCACGTTATGAAGTTGAAACTAAAGTCTCCGAAATCGGATATACAGCGCTTGCACCGCTAAAAGCACTGGCTTTAATGGAAGTCAATGTGCATGGGTGGTAGGAAAAATGCTAGGTGCCGATGTTACTGATTTTGGATACCCAGAGAACTACCTCCCGCGTTCCCAGACGTCTCACCAGCCGCGTCTCCAACTTCATGGGCACACATCCTACGCGTACTTCATGCTGGACCTGCTACGGAAGCGGTATTAGGCGTAAGGTGCTCAGAAGGAGCCTTTGTAAATGCAGCAGGCATAGCGATGGGCAGCATCTAACTTATAAACCTGCCCGCCCCAGCCCACAGGCTGGCCGAGTCATTCAGCAAAGGTCCAGATGCCCAGCCTATTTGCCGTTTTGGCATGCATGCGCTACCTGCAAAGGCCCCCTTATTCCTCACCGCTTGTGCAGGTCGCCCAGCCAGAGCATGGCGCACGACCGTGGCCTCACCCGTACTCGAAACCAGTCATTGAGCGGCAGGGCGGATGAGAGGCTGAGGCAGCGAACAAGAGTCTGCCAGAGGATCTGCCGAGGCGCGGCTGGGCCCGGCGCATGGGTCGGACATACCGAGACCATGGGGTTGAACCCGCTGCGCGACCGGAGTGTGCTTCTCTGGGTCCAGATCAGCGACGGCGGCGAGGCGACCAACCGCAGCTCGCGAGCCAGGAGCATCCCGGCGAGCAGCCGATGACGCGTTGACCGTGCAGTCGGCTGTTGAGTGCGCCGTGCCGCTGCCGCTGTTCGGGGACCGAATATCCTGAGGAAACCGCCTCACGAACCGTTTCCTGCGTGACTTACATGCCACCTTGCTGCGAGACAGCTGAGATGTGGCATGGTCTTTGTATCTCCGGCATATGGGATGTAGAAGGGCCGTGTACGTATGGCAATGATTTTCAGCTGCACTCCGATCGAGGCACTTGTGCTGCTATCGCTAATGTTGCGGACGCTCAGGTGATAACCCTGCTCGATGGTCTGGTCACCTAGAGCACACCACCCTAAGCCCACAAAAGGCAGCGAAGGCGAACCATCCGGCGGTAAATTCCGTACCAGGACTTCCCTTAGCCTCATTCAGAAGCTAAGGACTGCAAAGGGTATCGGTGCCAAGGCTCTCGAATTCACGATCCTAACTGCTGCCCGCTCCGGCGAAACCCCCACGTGTTGTCATATGTCATGACATACAGATGCGAAAGTTGTCATTGGCCTGAGGTGAGGTAATGCCCGTGAAGTTGCGTGGCTTGGCACACGCAGCGCAGGCCGAGATCATGTACGCTCAAGTCAACCCGGGGCCTGGTCCTGCAGGAAAAGATTGAGCCATTCAGCGCTACCCCTTCGACGGTAAAGAACTGCTGCTTTTCTCCCCTACATGATCTTATAGCAGATCAAGAATCTTTCTCCTATTGTGCAACTCCATTTCCGTCTAAAGTGTTCAACAAACGCTCAACCAATTGCCAATTGTTATTTTCAAGATAGGCGAAGTTTGAAGCAAAAAATTGAGAAATTCGGTTGTTGTAACGGTTCAGTCCATTTTGTTGCAAAATTCCTCTTATATAATCTTCAGCGTTGTTACTTTCTGAAATCCTTCCGTAACTAAGCGGTGGATATTTGCGAGTAAGTCGCGAATGATGAAGCGACCAGCCAACGTCTGTGTGCTTCGCGCGCTCCACGCGTTGGCTGAAAAAGAGTGCAGTTTTTCTAAAACCATTTTGTTAATCACGTTTATAACGTTGCCAGAATCTTGATTCCGGAAAGTGACATTTCAGATGTGGTCGTGTCCCCCACGTTTTTTTGTCTATCCTCGCGACCACCCCTTTTCAGAAGAACCTGTCCGTAACATGTGGCACCAATTCAGAGCACATTGCGGCTTCGACTCTTTTCCGCGCCCTCCCGCAGCTCGTGGCCCACAGCAGCAATATCAGCGCTCGCGGTTGTGATAGAGTGGCAGCGACGCCGTGCCCAATCGCACCTGGGCTCCCAGCAGGGCAAACAGCCTCCAGCGCGTCTTTGGGTGAACAACGTGTCGCTGCGGCACTGCCCACATGTGGCGCTGACCGGCAATCGCTCAACATGTTCGCTTCGCAGCTGGCAGCCAGCCCGAACCCTTGCCAGGATGGGCTGTGTAGCAGGGCAGGCTACAACAGCAGCAGCCTCGCTTATGTCACCCCTCGCAAAGCGCATCGGCGGTGATCGTGAATTCGGGGGTCACCTCGAACTGGATCGCGCCGTTGAGGCCAAGGCGCGAGCGATCGACGGTGAACTGCTCATATTGCAGCAGCACCGGGGTCGGGAGTACGCCGCCGCCGGTCCCCGTGTAGGTGCGGTTGAGGAAATTGTTTCGCTCGAAGGTCTGCGTCGTCGAGGTGCGCTTCTGGCGGGTGCGGGTGTTGGCCTGGACGAGGCCCCTGAGCACTTCATGAACATCGCTCTTCTGATACATCCTCTTCTGATGCTAAGAAACCAATAACTGTTGCCAACCTGGAATAAGTATTGGCATTACCATGCGTGCGGGCAAGGCCACCACCAATAGCGATATTAAAACCTTGCAAAATTCCATTTTCTATAATAGCGATCAGGCGATTGCTGCATAAAGCGCTGCAACAGTTCGGAACGCCTGTACGCACACAAACAATCCCTTGGAGCGAATCGCTATGGTCATTTTTCTGTTTTTTGTAGCTCACTGGTTACCTTTCACTTTTGATGCAAACCTTCTTCCTGCACCGGTACGCCGCCCACAAGATGTTTACGATGAGCCCGGGCTGGGAGAAGTTTTTTTATACGCTAACTTGCTACGCCTGATACATGGACGTGGCCTATTGCTTGCAGTGTGGTGTTGGGGGGGTCTGGCTGGGGTGAGCGTGATCGTGAGCCGTGCTCTGCCGGATGTGCGTGATGGGTTGAAGCCGGTGCACCGGGCATCCTGTTCTCGATGAGCGAGATACGGTCCCACGGCCTGCGCGACAAGCCCATCCAGCTCTTATTTGGGCCGGGCCCCTGCACCGCCCTCCTCACCTCGCACACCGCAGCGACGACGTGCGCGCGTCCTACGCAGCGCTACACGGCGGCGCCATGCCTGACATCAGCGCCGCCGACTTCTCGTTTGCAGCGCTGGCAGTGGTGGCCACGCTGGGCGTTGCGGTTCAGCAGTCCCTGTGGCGGCGCCCCGGCGACAAGGTCCTCAGCCCCTTTGCTGTGTCTGTGGGCGGCGTGGTGGTGCTGTCAATTCGGGCGTGCAGCGCACATCCATGCAACTGGCGAAGAGGACCGAGCTGACAGTTGTCAGCTCCAACGGACGTCTTGCTGGGCGGGCCCCGGGAGAACGTCGTCCTCGCTCGTCGCAGGTGTCGGGGGACTTGGTTCCTTCGGCGTCCCTAGAACATGTCGCACCGTCTGCGACGGTCCTTCCGTATCTAATCGCTAGGCTCGATCACGTCGATGCTGGTCAGCCGCACTAAATATGTCGAGTGCAGCTAACCGTGTCAGTTCATACCTTGGTTGTGCTATCAGATTGATCTGATTGGCAGACGCTGCCACACACAGCCGCCTTGCACGCGCCCACACGAGCAGCCATCACCCTGCAAGATCCGTTGCCCGAACGTCCAGCTCAACGCCACCCACCTCCGCGACAAACGCATCGTGTCGGCTATCAAAGGCATGGTACTGCCAACCACCAGCGCGGATCCACGGAAGGCAGGAGCACCCCCGCAGTCATGCTGGACGTAGCAGGGGCGTGCTGTCGTCTCGCGGTGGGCGTCGAGCTGAACCGCAGCGCCTTCACGCGCTCATGTGCGCCATGTGATCCAGAGGTATTCCACTGCAGATGCCGCACTGCCGCTTTTCGTGCGTGCAGGGCTGAGCCTGCCAGCGCAGATCGGTCGATGCAAGCCGGCTGCCACAACGCCGGCCCCTAATACTGCAGGTGATGCTGGACGCTCGGCGCGACAACCTGCATCTTCCTCAACCGCTACAAGCTCGGGTCGCACCCTCGCATCGGGTGAGCATTTGACGCGCTAAACGCGAGCCGCATAATATGACGCGCGCCTCTCCGGACTGTGCCTGGGATGACCGTGCTAAGATAATGCCGATGGCATCTATTCCGTTCCCAATTGGGAGGGCTTGGCTCATGACACCATGCCCTGTTGACCGATCGACATAAACAGGTACGATGCATCGTCTTGGCGCAGCATTTCATGTACTGAAAACACCGGCCGCAGCGCAGGCTGGCGTTATTGTGGGCGCCCTTGCACAGCCGCAGCCGGCCACAGCTGGCGCGCGTGAGCAGCCCGTGCTGGCGTTCGCAGCCATCGTCCGTCGCCAAGGGGGTCGCGGCGGTCGAGAGCGGCTATATCCGCCTGTCGTGCGGTTCCCACCTACAAGCGACAGCTCACCACCGCGGCAGAGGCCGTGCGCCTTTGAGGAGCTTGTCTCGAGGGCAACTGTACGTGTATCGATTCCCTGAAAGCCGCCGCATAGCGAAAAATATACCTGATACCTGTGCGGCTGACGAAATTGAGTTTGCTCTGCATTCCTGGGAGGCGTCGTGCAGCCCGCAGTCGTTCCATCGTCGCGGGGGCCGAACATTCGACCATCGCGCAGGCCGGCCCGACCGGCGTCGAGCGCCGCTTTTTCCGGCCCAAGGGATCGTTGACGCTGAGCTGGGCTGCGTCGGCCGATTTCGACGCGTCGCTGAAAATCCGGCGGCGCGTGTTGCAGCTGTCCTTTTATGATTTTCTGGGCCGGGCCTTTTTGAACGACGGCAACCAGAACGAGAATAATTTCGACCTGCGGCCGCAACAGGACTGGAGCCCAATCGAGTGCCTGTACCAACGCTGCAATCTGATACCGCGATGTCTCGCGTGTTGCTTTCTTTCTGTGCTGGCAATTGCTGCGTACCGAAATGTGGCCGGTGTGGATCGGCCTGCCGCTCGGCCTGTGGGACGATCTGTTCAGCGGCCAACCGATCGGCTCCGCAGTGGGGCTGTGGACGCTGGCCAGCCTTGCGATCCATTATTCGTCCATCAGTCTGTATCTTGGCGCGGCTTTTTGGCACGGACTGGGGCCATCGCACGTGCCGCGGTTGCTGTGCATGATGAGCGCGGCACGATGAGAATATCCTCCAACACGATGGAAGCGCAGCAAGGGGAACGGGCGAATCCTGCGCGGATCGCCTATCTCGTCTTGATGCCATTGCTTGTGGCGGGCTTCCTCTTCGCCGGGGGGCGCGTTGGACGATCTGTTGTCGCTGCTGTTCTGGCGTCCGCTTTCTAGGTCGTCCTCGCGATTGCGCTTGGTACACCTGACCCACCTGCGTCTGATATGCGATTTACAGGCAGCCCCTATCGCAGCCGTTCCGGTTGGTACATGACGGCTTACCATAAATATAGCGAAGCCGCTGAAGAATCGAAATACTTCCTTGGGAGTTCTCACAGTCCTGAGCGTACTTGGTTTTATCCCTGAAATAGGGTAGGTAACGCCTTGGAATGGCGCGCCACAAAACCACCCAAAATACCGGAGTTTGTATTGGTCGTGACGCCAAACGAAGTAACCGATGAATAGTTATCTACTTCCAGATCCGGCGCTGTGTTGGCGCTGCGTGCCCCACCGAATAGCAGTATGAACGCAAGCGCGTCCACGCAGCCCAAGGCAACACCACAAGCCGCACCAGCAACAACGGCATTGCCCATCGAGCGGGGCATCTACGGCGATGTCGAACGGGGAAGCTGCGCTCGCGCCAGGAGAGCCTTCTTCTATGACGGCACGAATTACGGATATGTCTCCCCGGCCGAGCCGGGCTGGAATGACGCGGCATATTTCGAGATTAATGCACAACACGCATCGGCTGTCATGTGCAGTACACACCTCCACGGCAAACATACGGTTCTTGGTGGTGGTATAATGGACCCCAGAGTTTGCACCTATTTTCCAGACGTTAAGGCACTACAAATGGGTGATTCTAGGGCTTCCAGCCACTGCAAGCACGTAGTGCTACCAAGCTCTATTCAGCCGCATCGCTTTTAAATGCTGCCGCAGTTCAGCCGTGTTTTCCGTATCCTGCATTAATGCCGCTACCATACTGTGCCGCTCTTCTATCTGTTGCAGGTCTACCAGTGGAAACATAAGCCAGCGCTTCAACATTCGGGCCACCCATCTGGGTAATGGTCGCTCCACAGCCTGCAAAAGCCATCACACTGGCTACCATGCGGCGAAAGCAGCAGCAGCAGCAGCAGCAGCAGCAGCAGCAGCAGCAGCAGCAGCAGCAGCAGCAGCAGCAGCAGCAGCAGCAGCAGCAGCAGCAGCAGCAGCAGCAGCAGCAGCAGCAGCCCAGGTTTGAGCGTCTGCAGCCTGTTTGGGGTACACTGCCAGGCTTCTCCTGGTCGCAACCCTGAAGCAATCCCGGTTGCAGCAACAATCAACCCTTTCTAGCCACGAGTGGTCCAGCCCCTGCACTTTGATGCAAATCACTCGTCTTATAGCTTGCCTCCACAAAGTACTTCTGCCATTACGGATTGATGCTGCTGTACTTTCATTGTGCGTACCTGGGCCGACCTGACGAAGTGGCCTGTATGGTACTCCAAACTGCCCGTTCTCAGAACAGGGACTGCCACGGCTTGAAATCATCCCAGCAAATCTTCCAGATTAATCAGCGTTGGTCAATGCCGTAACGCTTCCATGCTGGGGATCAAGCACGTGACACATAATTTCTTGGGCTGACGTAGAACGGTTTGCCGCGGTCCCTCATCAGATACCGCCAGCTGGTGGCCCTGCGGACACATATTGCGGGGCAAGAGAGAATTGTCAGGCGCCAGCTGGCAGAGGGCGAGAGCAGTGCGTAGGGTGTGCGTGCCTGTGTGCTGGACTGTCGCCACCGTATTGCCATCACAACTGCTGCCGTTCATCGTCCCACCGTATCATTGTAGCCAGTGCAACCCGTGGAGACCTTGAGGAATTTGCAATTGCATGCAGGACTGGGCCCCAACACGTACACACAGCCCACACCCCCTCCACACACACACGCGTGCACGCACACACACACACACACACACACACACACACACACACTCATAACTCACGTCCAGGCCAGCCTCATCCTCAAAGTGCACGTGAGCGTAGCCCTTCGATCGCCCGTATTTTGGTCCGTGTGCAACCGCACCAGCTTGACGCCGAAATCCTCAAACACGGCCCGCAGCCCGTATGGCGTAACCTCAAACGCCACGTTGCCGACATACGCCCGTTGTACCTCGGAGTCGGCCGCCACGGCCGCTGCTGCCCGTGGGCCCGCCACGATTGGTGCTGGCAGCGCTGCCCTTTGGAGGGTCGCCGCATGGTCCAGCTGCGGCGCCGCTGCATCAGAATGGGTCGCAGGGGCCGTCGTCGTTGCGTAGGCTGCCGCGCTGCTGTTGCGTCGGGCTCCTCCTGCGGCCGCCTTGCACTTATCGACTGCGGCCCATTGGTGGGTTGTGGTCGAGAGGATGAGGCGGCAGGTTTGTTGAGGCGCATGCTGCCCAGGCACTGAATGACACCATCAGGGCTCGCGCAGGCGCCCTCAATCACAGACCAGCCTTCGTACGGCGCATCCGTGCAAGGTGCAGTATCGATAGCCCCCTCCCTCCTCTCATGCCGCCCACCTTGAGGGTCTGCCCGTCCAGCTGCTCGCCGTCGAAGGCTGCGCCGCGTCGTGCCCGCCTGCTCCTTGAGGTGATGAACGCGATGCCCCTGCCGCGGCCGCTGTCGAGGAACGTCAGCTGTCAGGGCCTCGATCTCGCCGCACCACGACCAATCCTCGACCGCGCCGCTGCAATGGCTCGATGTCGAGGAAAAAACACGTGGCGTGCGAGCGGAGGTCCGGATCTCCCGCCAGGGACTGAGGTTCTGCAGGGTGCGGCAGCGTAGTTTGCAGACACCGGGCTGAGCCGGGCCCTGCAGCCACCCGTGCTGCCTGCTTGCGGGGAACCTGTCATTGCCCGTTGCTGAAGGCAGCCCCAGGCTGTTCAACAAAGACCGACCTGAACTGAGCTTCCTACGCCCAGTGTTTCTCTACCCACCCACCCCCCACCCCCCACCCCTCACCCTGCGCGGGATGTGGGTCTTGTCGCCGATCTCGGCGAGCGCCACGATTGCGGTCGAGGTGAACAGGGCTTCCATGACTTGCTCCGGGGCCGGACGGCATTGCGATTCCAATAGACATCAAACCCGCCGCCCGGCCCGGACGAAGGTCGATGCCATTGGTCTCGCCCAAGCGGTCTCCCGCTTCCGCCGTACCATGACCTCTCGGCCAAGCTGCTGCTGCTGCGGCTGCTGCTGCGCTGCTGCTGTTGCTCACCGTTTATGCCTGCACTGTCGGCCTGCTTCTGCTGCGTTTGCTTCTTCTCTTGCTACTCCTTGTTGCTGCTGGGCTGTTGCTTTGGCTGCTCCTGCTGCTTGCCCTTTTCACCCTTTTGCGCATTGCCTGGCACGTCCTATCAGAAGTGACTCTGATTCTGGACCTGAGGCCTGCTGCTGCTGCGCTGCTTCGGCTGCTTCTGGTCGTGTCGACTTTTTTTCTTCCCGCGCGCATCGACGCCAGCCGCCGCGCTGCCGTCGGCATCCTGCCGACGCTTGCCATTCTGTAGGCGAGCGTCATGCGAGAGCGGCGGGTCCTGCTGAAGTTCTGACGCAGGAAGGCTGCGCGCAACAAAGGGTGCAGCTCTTGCTCTGCTCAATGACTTGAACAGTCAACCTGCCCCGGCGTTCAGCGGCACCGACTGCGCGAGTGCTGCGAGTGCGTGCCATCGGCACTCAGCCACACCACACCACACCTGCAGGACCTCCTCGAAGACTGATGAACCGGCGCCGATGATTTGCGCTTCTTATCACTCGGGATCGGTGACCCCCGCAAGCCCTGCCATGAAGCGTTGCTCGGCGTCCACGACGACGAGCCGGGATGTTGTAATGGTCGCGGAACAGGTGGCAGCGTTGGCGCTGTTATCGCAGCAGGCCGTACGACGAAAACGCAGGTCAGCTGTTCGCCGACCGCTTCGTGCCGCGCTGCATCATCTCCTCGATGACGGACGGCCGATGGTGCAGCTTGCCGCGGTATGATACAAGGCATCCCTTTGCTGCGCAGACTATCGTGGCGATTCCCCTCTCGGGATACCGTAGCTTGCTAGCGCACGTGCCGCCCGCCCTTCCCAACACTACAAAAATACACATCGCCGAACAGCGGCCTTTGGTGCATATGATGTACGTTCCTTTGCGCGTTATGCAATTGCACGCCTGATCAAGCATATTTTCCGCGAGGTTAAGCGCGCTTGCAAGATCTCGTGGTGCTTTTTTCGCACTCCGCCCGGATGGACCCGCAGGCTCTGCGGGAACAGCAGGCTTTGTTACCAGCGACTAGGCCAGCAGTATGCGGCAAGTTGCTGCAGCAGCTGCAACGGCAGCAGGCGCGGCGCTACGCGCATCGACAGAGCGAGCTGATGGAATCGCCGCACGCCGTTGGCCTGATGCGCATGCTGATATCCGAAAGTTTGCGCGACCATGAATTCGCCATGCAAATCTATCTCGATCTTCATGTGCCCGCGCTGGAGGAGCTGGTCGAGTTATTCGCCGAATGGGCGGCAACGGGCAGGTGCTGAGATCGATCGCCCGGAAGCATCAGGTGACGCCAAAACGCACATGTGCCGCGGGTCGAGCAGCAAGAGGCAGGATATCTGGAACAGCATCAGTCAACCGCTTGCGCAGAAGGCGGTTGGCAGATGATGTTGCCCATGAGGGGAGTGAAGCCTGTCGCCTCGTGACTAGGTTTGCTGCGAGCCTTCCTGGCAGGGAGATTGAGCCCGAGTCTCAGGTGCACTTGGCGCAGTGCTGTCAGCTGCAAGCTTCTTGACAGGCCCGTGGAATGGCGCACCTTGCACGATCCACTCCGCCGTCCTCATCCCTTGCCCACCGGTTGCGATGCCGCGGCCAGCGCCCACCTCCACGCCCCCTGGCGCGGCGAACTGGCATGGGCGCGAGACTCGCGCAACGATTTCCTGCAGCCGACCCGGGGCACCCTGCAGCGCGTCTCGCTGGAAGCCACACTGCCGGGTTCGACCGCCGAGTACTACAAGATCAACTACGAGTTCTCCAGATACTGGCCGATCAATCGCGCGCTGGTGCTCCATCATCAACGCCGCTGAACTCGGCTGCATGCCACCTAGATCACGGCCTTACCACCGCTCAACCGGACCCGCAATTTCACCGCCAGGACATTGTGGCTGCGGCGTCGATCTCCAACGCGCAGCTGGAGACAGTGGTTTATGCCAACCAGCGCTTTGCTACCGAGATGACCATCCGGGGGGGCAGCTTCGAAGTATCTTCCGGAGGGCCCCGGGGGGGGGACATCGCTGTGGAGGGCTGGAGATGGGCTCTCACAGCTTTCGGCATAGGCCAGCGCGGCGCACGCGCAGATGAGGCCCGCAATACCGAAGGAGAGGATGACCGCGGACGCCCAACATGCAGGGTGACGGCGCGGGCGTGGGCAAGGGGCGGCAGATTGCGGCCCTGATCGCGAGTTCTTTGAGACGGGTGGCAGCCGCGTGCTGTGGGTGTCGACCAGGTGCGGCCATAGCATGCAGGGTGTGTGTGTGTGTGGGGGGGTGTGACGAGTGGCGGCGGATTCGTAAGGTCCCACACATGGGGGTCACAGCTGTTGCCAAGCGGGGCGGACTACTGGCTGATCTCCGGTTTTGAGCCGATGACCTCGCAAGCGCGGCGGATTTGAAGTAGTAGTACAGCGCCAGCGCTAAGAATACCTTCGACAAAATAAACACGATCAGAAACGCAACCCGCCAGAGCTTGTGCACCCGGATATGGGTATCGCTCACCTTTACGTTGAGGTAGTCGGGGCCCTGGGCGCTGGCTTTTTTGCCCCCGGTGCTGGCCGTTGCTCAGTCCCGCGCATCCGCAGGTCAAGTCATTTGCGTGCATCCGTGGCGTGGTGCACGCCATCACACCCCTCTGGCGATGCGTCCTTCACCGCCTCTGCAATTTCCTCTGCGTCGCAGAAGGTCGTTGTGCCTGACAGCGCCATCTCGGCGCAGGAAAGCGCCACGGCCGGGCCGATATCGGAGGCAATAAGCGATAGCTCCGGCTCGCGGATCGAGTTGTACCAGCCTTCCATAGTGAGAAGGCTCTGGCCTTCGGAACGACCACGAAAAAGCACCATGGCGGAATGGGTATGGGCATTGACCAGACCGGGCATCACGACATGGCCAGGAAGCGAAAAGACTTCGTCATAGTCGCTGCGATCCGCGGCCAGGTACCCGGCAACCGCCGCGGCCTCCTCTCAGACGCGCTGCGCAGCGCCTGCAACGGCAGCCGCCCCCGATGCCGGTCGCGGGAGGGGGCGGGGCCGGGGCCGTGCGCTCGGGCGTCGCGCCCGCATGTCGCGGGCAACAGCATGCGGCGGCTGGATGCTGCGACTGCGCCTGCGCGAGCGCTCATGCCCGAGCAGCCGCCTGACCTCTCGACAATGCCGGGGTCAATGGCGCGAACGAGAGCGAGCTTCAGAAACAGGCCGCGAACGAGGATTATAATCCGCTCGTTCTTGCCAATCTGGCGGATGCCGACCGGCTGGTGGCGATGGTGGTCCACAAGCCGCCCTATCTCCCCGCGCGACTGAAGCCGGTCTTTTATGCCGACGCGCTCAAATATCGCGACCAGCTCGACAAAATCTTCTGGGTGATCGCAACCGTGTTTGACGAGGTGTGGAGAGGGGCATGGCAGCGGGTGTTGTTGCTTGTGAGGGGCAAGTGCAGGAGGTTCTTTCCAACCAGCGAAAGGTGCAGGTCGATGAGGGGTTCGATGTAGCTATCGGCCGGTAGCGTGGGGTCGCTGGCGTAGGTCATGCCCCACTTGGTGCGGTCGATCTGGAGCTTGGCTTCGATGTCTATCTTGTCATCGACGAACTTAATCCGGGCCGGAAAAACCACCGGATTCGTTTTCCCCAGCAGGCTCAAAGTACCAAGTACCTCGCCTGGTAGTTGGCTCCGGTTATGGCATCGGCCTGGGTACCGGTATAGGGCGTTACTTCCAACAGCGCGGTGAGGGAGTGCCAGGGCGGGGCGAGTAGGGACTCACAGCACAATCCTGGTCTTTTGGTGAGGCAACGCAGCATATGAGCGGCCAGGGCTTCCGTTCTGGACGCGGATGCTTCCCCGCCGCCAGGTTCCGATGTGGCCGCTGAGGCCGTTTGCGGCCCTCGATATCGACCCAATAGAGACGGGCTCGACTGCGTCGCCAGAAGGGCGATTCGCCGCGCACCTGGCATCAGAAGCGGCTGCTGACACCAGGTATCAGCCTGGCGGCCGCGCCACGCGAAGGTGCCGCGGCTTGCAAGTCCCTGAATGCGTTGCCCAGCGAGGGCGCTACGTTCGACCTCTTTGCTGCCGTAGCCCCAATCGGCCGGCCACCCGGAAACTGCAGCTCACTCGCCCACCGGCCGAACCGCGGCCCTTCGGCGGCTAGTACTACGCAGCGGTACCGCTGAGATCTTTTATCTGGTGCAACCCTCAAGAAGGCGGGGCTAGGATCGCTGCGGCTGTCTGCTGGGCCACAGGTGGTGCGGACGGCGCTGGTGGGGCCACTTGTTGAGCAAGCTCGAGCAATTGTGCGTGCGAGGCGGCAGCCGGGCATGTACTATGCGGTGCAGCAAATGGTATAGCCCACAATGCTTTTAAGATAAATCATTCTATGAACAAGTACGCTTCAGTATTTTCTCTTTTCTATTCCCAACTCAAGCTGAACTGTCGCGGCAGTCGCCCTTTTTATGGCCCCTATCTGCTCCAACGTGCCTTTACCCCAACCAACCCACCCCCGCCATCGAAACACATGCACACACCCTGTCCAACGACCGCCTACAGGCCACGCACCTGGTTCTACCTGCTCCAGTGCCGATGATAACAGGGAGATTGAGCATAAAATCACCTGGA
>NNCB01000061.1:0-30432 GCA_002317545.1 Scenedesmus quadricauda | reverse complement strand
CAAGATTAAACGGTTTTACCCCACGCTGCCTCACGCTGTCCGGGCTTAGTTCAGCCACGTTCCTGTGGCTCTCCGTGCAGCGCTAGCATCGTCTGGTCGGACCGTAAGCTGCGGGTAAATACTCGCGAAATGCCCTCGGGGGTTTACTTTTACCAGCTGGCCGTAGAAGGCAAAAAAGTAGCCACCAAAAAGATGCTTGTTCGCCATCAGCAATAGACTCACCTCATCATACTTTCAAAGCTACGCCTTCGTTATGAATGGAGTAGCTTTTTTATTATCTTTGCAGCCTTATGCATAAAACTGAACTGTGGCTTTGTCATCCCCCCTAAAGCCGGGGGGCCATGCGGGCGTCGACTAGGCCCCGGGGATCACCATCGTCGGCTACTTCAGCCTCCGCCCGCACCATGGGGCCCCCGGTTCTTGACCCAGTCTGGCTCATCTTCCCGCTTGCGGGGGGATGAGCGAGTGCTTTCCACGAAGCCTTGATTCACTCCATGCGCGAATCCTGCGGCCGAACGCTTGCCAAGCGCCTGCCCTGCGCAGCGCCTCGCGATGTCCGTTGATATCGTGGGGCGGCCGCTCCAAAGTGCGCAGGGACGCTGGCAGTGGCTCGCCGACATGATGGACAGGGTGCCTTCGTACCGAATTGCTATTTGAAGAAAAACACGATATCTTGCCTCAACACGCGTTGACGTCATTTTGACCTGACCAAGCAACTGAGTCGTCTCGGCATAGTGCGCTAGCGGGTGAAGTCTCACCATTCATCATTTAATAACCCATCACCAGATACCTGGGTCAAGAACACTTAGATCCGTAACTTGCCAATGTTTCGGATCCATTCTGTCGCCCGGGTGAACGCCGGCCTGCGTTTCGCCCAGGTATGCAGCACATTGTGTCAGGTTGCAACGAGTACACGCGCCTGGCCCTGCCATTGGTGCCGCGTCGCCCGACGATGGCGGCTGGTACGCCCGGAGCGTCCATGCCAGCTCGCGCTCGGTGGGCCGCCGAGGTGGCTCACTTGCCCGCGCTAATGCTTCGCACACAACGCAGGCTGCAGCGTGCATTGGACTGTTTGTTGCAGCCTTTTCTTTGCACCCGAATGGACGGGGAAGTGGCCGCTGTTGGTGCTGCCTGCGCGCGGCCGCCGGTGGCCGCAGGGTGTTGTGACGTCACCGCCCTGCGACCGCTGCTGCAACTTCGCTGCGCAGCCTTGATGACTGCGCGCGGCGCCGCCCCAGCCTGCACAGTGTCGCATGTCTGCATGTCAGCAGGGCGCGCCCCACCGTTTGCTTGCCCACCCGCTCAGACTGTCACCCACAGGCCTCGCCCACGTCCTTGCGCGCCATGCCCGCAAGCGCGCCTGCCTTATCCGCATCCGTAATTCGGCGGTCGCCTTGGTGATACTCAGCATCGTCGCCTGTGCCTGGCTGTCTTCCTGGCCGGCACCGGTCCCGCCTGCGCCTCGGGCGTCTCATCGACCGCGGCCGCTGACGCTGCGACGGCGCGCAGCGGCGGGATCGACGCCTTAGCAGCACCACGGCGTCAGCGGCTGATGGGCCGGGCGCCACTCTGGCTCCGAACCCGAACCCTTGCCGCTCCCGATGACGGCGGCGCCCGCTGGCAGCGGCAACGGCAGCAGCAACGGAGCGTCGCAGGCGCCGAACGTCGCTGCGCCCGGCGCTACGCAGAGGCGATGTCCTCAAGTTACTCTTGCTGTGTTGCGCGGTGCATTGGCCACAGCATCACTGATCGCCTTGGCGTTGGCGCCGGTGTAGTGGTGCTATCATAGTGCAGGGTCTTTCGTGCTTTATTGTCAGGCACAGCCTGGCGGGCCACCCTTGTGTGCACTCATCGTGTGCTCGGATCACATCCTACACGCAGCGCAGCGTGGAGCAAGCTGGATGCATTCCGCACATTATGCTCGAGCCTGGACAGCACGGGCGTGTGGGTTTTGCCCTTCTGACGCTTGGGCCACCCGGATCGCCCGAACCCTTCCGCAAGCTTTGTCGCCGCCGCACGCTTGAAGGAGCGCTGTGGCCGAGCGTGAAAGATGTGGTAAAAAACGGTACCCCCGACGACGTGGAGCGCGAGATCCGGGCGCAGATCGACCGCGCCCGCACCATGGGCTTTGAGCCTACACACCTGGACTCGCACATGGGTATTGTGCTGCCGACGCCCGCTTTATCGAGCGCTACGTGAAGGTAGGGATGCGGTGATATACAACTACCGGTGCATGTTTCCCGGGGACACAATCCGCCATGTTTATGCGTACATGAGTCCGGAATATGACGGATCAGAAGCTGAATCCCTACCGGCCGGCCCCAGGCTTTGAGGTCAGCCCGACAGCCCCCGCATTGGCCGCGCGACCTGAAGCGTTTCGATGTAGTTCACGTCGAAAGCGTTGCGGACCCAACCGAAGATATCGAGACCGTCGGCACGGAAGCCGACGCGGAAGTTGGTCAGCGCATAACCCTTCACATCGGTGTAGATCGACGGCGACGCGTTGGAGTTCCAGTGCGAGCGATAACTGCCGTCGACGCCCACATAGATCTGCCCATCCTTCGACAGCAGCGAGACCGGGGCGTTGGCCTGCCCATAGGCCAGCATTCCTCACGCCATGCCAACTGGGGCAACTCAGATTCAAACGTTTTGACCAACTGGGGCTTTGTCAACACAGTCATCCTGCATCGCATGGCAGGCACGCTGACGGCCTGCGCAGTCAGCCATACTCACTGCGCGAGCCTTGCGCATGCTGCGATGGGCCGCGTTCGCTCGCACAGGCCGACTGAGATGGTGCCATGATGTGTACGCGCCGAGGCGTGGGCGTTCACGCAGCGATGCACATTTTCCAGGCACGGCACGCCAGCAGCTGTTGCCTGTCGCACGAACACATTGTGGTCGCCTTGCGTCATGCTCTCTTGGGCCCCATCATGATGACTCATTGACGGCCTCCATCTCTGCACATCCGACCATCCCAACACCATCTGGATTCGCCTGCAGCAGTGTCATGCCAACTTGGCTGCTCAACACGCAGGGCTGCGCTGCTGCCCGTGCGGCATTACACCGGCGTCGGAACCGAAGACCATACGCACCCCGCCTTGACGGCTTTGCGGATCTGTCGCGCTGCAGCTGCGCATGTCGGCTCCACTTGCGAAGCCGCTGATCCAAGGTCGTAGTGCGCCATCGGCTTGCATCTTGCGGCCCTCCTATTTGTGGTTGTGGTGTCATGCGAGGTGAGGCACGCTGTCATAGGGCGCGTAGCCATTGGTGGCGCAGGATTCGAGCAGCGAGGAGTGGAACCAGCCGCGATGCTGGTCGCTGCCTTCAGTAAGAGTACATCGAAGCCGGGATTTAAGCATAGCGGCCGCACTCTGTTGCAAGTTGCGATGGCTGGTCCGTTTGACGATGTCTTGGGGACGTCAATCCCTCGGGCAAGCTGCCGGTGACCTTCCCGCGCAACGTCGGCCAGATCCCGATCTTCCATTCGCACCGCAACACCGGTCGAGCCGCCCCTGCGGGATTGTTAAATCCTGCTTCAAAGCACTTGCAGATTATAGAGGATTATCTATCTGCGCAACTGCCCGTAAAAGGTTGCACATGGAGCACAGCTTTGGGTTTACCTTGTTGGGTGTCTTGCCGGCGGTCCCAAGGCAAGCCTGGCTGGCTGGCAGACCCCTGCATCCCCTACACCGTCCATGCTGCTTGGCTTTTTCCCTTACTTGTTGTTCATTGCCGTCAAGAGCTACCGCGACCGCTACGGTGCGCCTCGTTCAAAGAGGCCTGGCTGCTGGGGCTGGGTATTACGGTGGTGGCGTCGGTACTTTACGTAGTTACGTGGGTCCTTTTTTATAAACTGGTTTCGTACACCTCGCTTTGAAGATGTGCTCCCGGTGCTGGCATTCAACACATGTCAGGCTTCTCCACCGGCATACCCATAGTCACCAGACTGTTACTGATGTGCATGTTGAAGCCAGGATTTCTCCTTTCTGAGCATTTTTTTGTTGTGATCTTACAGAAC
The DNA here is from genome assembly GCA_002317545.1 of Scenedesmus quadricauda. Classification (NCBI taxonomy): domain Eukaryota; kingdom Viridiplantae; phylum Chlorophyta; class Chlorophyceae; order Sphaeropleales; family Scenedesmaceae; genus Scenedesmus; species Scenedesmus quadricauda. The sequence continues at coordinate 26,414 of NNCB01000061.1, read as the reverse complement.
GGATATCGCCCCAGGTATAAGCCTGGCGTTTAGTAACCGCCTCTTCTCCCCGGCTGCGTTTAGTGCGTGGGTTAGGGTTATTGCCGATGGTTCCGATTTCTCCGTATTACCAACCTGCTTTTACGGTGAACTATGTGAACCGGGTAGCAACGGGTAACCTGAGCACGAACGACAAAAGCCTGCGGGGACTGCTTACGGCCTGGCTAGCTGACGCTTACGCCTGGACGCTCGCTTGCGAGTCTATGCATGAGCTGCTGGTGCATGCTGTGTGCTGCGGCATGCTTCCAGACGCTGAGCAGTGGCTTTACCAAGACGTGGCTGCAGGCGTTGGTGCATCTCGAGCGAATGGCAGCATCTGGGTGATCGGCACTATCACAACATCTTCCGCGTCGGCACCGCGCTGCAGGACAGGCTACTGGGATCTACGACATCGTGTGGCGCAAGGCGAACCCGATGCCCAATTTCAAGGGCACGCGTTTCACCAACGCGCATGGGAGGCTGCAGTCTGCGCGTCAATGGACGACAGATGACAGCGCAAGCCTGAATTACGGTCAGTTTCAGAAAGGAAGGGGTGGAGCATAAGCTTCCGTTCGACGCGATCGACACGGCGAAGCTCGTTCTCACCGACAAATTGATTGCCGCAACCAGTCCCGCTCTCGATCGAGGGTGCCGACGAAATGGAAGAAGAAGGACAGGACTGATGGCCACTGCCATTTCCGCCAACAAGGCCGAGCTGCTCGCGATTGCCAACAGCCGCCCACGGTGCCGACCACGCCGCCCAGGGTGTTTGTGACGGTGTTGAGGACAGGGGCGACGACGGGGCCGGCGTCGGGGAGGCTGCCCACGACGCCGGTGGCGGTGTTAACAACACCGCCAACCGTGTTGAGCAGGCCGCCCACGGTGCCGCCGACGGTGCCGACTACAGGGCCAACACGTGGCCGACAACGGGGAGGCCACCAACGGTTGTTTCGCCCGTGGCGGATGCGGAGAAATGCAAACTGCGCATGGAGACGAAGGTTCAGATGGCGGAAGACGCAAATCCGGGCCGCAAGGGCGCTTGGCCTGACCAGATGATTTTCGACGGGTCGGTCGGAGATCGCGAAATGCTCCGAGCATTTATGGAGGCTCATGGGTGGCTTGGCGCCGCGTCTGCTGACCCGGAAAGCAAGATTGACGTCTATATGCCTCACGTCGATCCGCCACCATGCCGGGCTTCGGGGTTGTGGCGTATGGAGGCGGAAGCGCACAAAGCTGCCGAAGCCGTCTGTTCTAGTACGATCGCTGCGAGCACCATGAACGTCCCAGACGACTGTGCCCACCGAGGGCGGTATCGATGCTACAAGGTAGGCTTTCGTGGGCGTGGTGGATGGCCGCAATATCTGGAAAAACTAATACGCGCTATTATAACCCGTACCGCGGCTATAATTACACGCGCTTCAGCATCGGCTTCACGCTCGGTCGTCCGTCTGCTCTTTTATGGCCAGCGTTACTGGATCAACGATCCCTGGTATTACCGTCTGCCCCCGGTCTGGCAATTATCGCTGTTTCTGTCAGCGCGTATGTGCGGCTCGTCGACATCTACAACGGCCGCGTGGTCGATGTGATCTACGATTTCTTCTGGTGAGCCCTTTCGATTACCCGAAGACAAACTGATGGGGCCGGTTCGTCCGGCCCCTCTTTTTATGCGATGCGCCCTAGCGGGCTGGCTCAGGCAAATCCCTTATACCGCCTGCGTCTGTGCGCCATCGCGCAGCGCGGTATCCAGGGCGGGAAGACTTGCGCACCATCCGACACAGTCTGCGCCGTACGACCAGGCGCCTCGGCATGTTGGCATGCACGGGTCCATATATTTGCACCGGATCTCAGATTCCTCTATATGATTGCGACTGGGTGCCGCAGGCGCCCCTCGATCCGGACCGTCGGACCGCGCAGTTGGCCTTGATTATCCGATGCGCCAGCCGGTCATCGCATAGGCTTTCGAACAGCCGTTCACCGTCAGGATGCGGTCGATCAGGTCGGGGCAACGCTGGGCGAAGGTCGAAAATTCGAAATCGGCGTACCAGACATGTTCGTACATATCGTCGGTCATCACCATCACATGCGGGTGGCGGCGAATGACCAGCGCCAATCGCATCGTGCCCAAAGCGAGTGGGGGATCGCCGAAGTGCGCGCGCACTGGGTGATGATCAATCACCTGAGCGCATCGGGTGCACTCTACACAGGGGTTTCTTGAGCCAACGGGAAATCGACAATGCCTTCGCGGAACAGCAGCACGCTGATGACGAAGATCACGCCCTGCAACACGGTGACCCAGGCGTCGATCCGCGAAGATTGTTGGAAGATCGAGTTGAAGGCGACGAGTGCCGCGACATATTGATTGTCGCCCTTGGCGAGCTGGTTCCACACGATCACCATCGCGATGCAGCGGGCGAGGCCGATCAGGATTAGCCCGGTCATATATTCGGGCTTGTCCGCGAGGAAAATGACCGCGAGCGCGAACATCAGCACCGGCCCGATGACCCAGTTCTGGATCAGCGAGATGTGTGATGCAGGACCCGCTTGTCCTCGAACACGCGCGGAAGCTCGTCGTAGCCCACCTCACACTTGCACTTTGTGTCAGCTTTTGGCATGGGCAGGGCAGCCTGGCAGCCCCAAAGCAGCAAGCTGATGGTCCTGGTCACTTGGCAACTAGAAGCCTCTTTTGGCGACCATTGATGCGACCACATGGTGCGCTGCTGGCCAGAATGCGGGTGTTTCAGAATTTCGCGGATGTCGGCGGGGGGAGTCGTTACCATAGCAGTAAGCTTTACACTTTTATAATTTGTATTTGAGGCAAATGTCGGTAGTTAGGTACTTTTTCTAACCGGGTACTTCACACCAACCTAGCAGCTTCCTGCTCAAATTTAATTCAGAGACTCATTTAGCCTATTTTGTGAAAAATAAATCTTATCTCCACTTTTCGATAGCATAAACGCTGTACCTCATAATTTCGACTGTAGCTGTTCCTCGCGGGCGGTTTCAATCGGAGGCGATCAAACCCGCGGCTGAAAACGCACCGTGATCGTGAAGTAGAAACACAGAATTCGTGTATGAATTGGAAACACCGAACACCAAGGAGACCTGCTCATTGCTCTGTTCCTGAAGCGTACCTGCGCGAACATGACGCGAGATGTTTAAAGACACCAAGTCGGTCTTTACGGTCTACAACAATCCGTTTTCCTACAAATTTGAAGCGGATTTGCTGGAAAAGGTCAATGGCGTGGACACGACACGACAGACATTGCCGGACCCCCTGCCCTATCGCTCAACGCACAGGTCGCCGCCGCCGCAGCTGCCGCAGCGAGTGGCAGATCGTTCTTTGCAGCGACATCCCGGTGAACGCCACCAAGCGCCTCGCCGCCTGCTGCAGCGCAAACAGGCCGCTGCCGGCGGCCGCGGCGGCGATGGTCTATGCGGCGGCGCTGCAGCAGAAGGGTGCGGCGCAAGAGGTGTCCCGCCCAGATCTGGCGGTGATGGAGGCGGGCGGGCCGTTCAGCGGTGCCATCGACTGGCGCTTTGGCGAGTGCCGACAGCTGCGTCGGCGGATGTCCCAGTGTTTACACAAGCCGAAGCTGGTGGCACGCAAGTGAGCGGTTCGACACGGGGCATGAACGATGGTGACACGCAAGTGCGCTTTTGCGATCAGGGCCGCCCTGAATCAACGCCAACGCCAACATAAATCGTGCGCATTAACGCTCGACAGCCGTCCACAATGCCTGGGCGCTTACTCCATTGCGACCGCCACAGGTGAAGGTTGTCTCGCAGCAGGTGCCGCCCCTGACTCGCGACCTGATACGAGCTGTCAGCGAAGCCCGGAGCTTTCCAGCCCAACACGCCGCAACCGCGTGGCGGCTCGCAGAGCGGCGGCAGCGATGGTGAGCACCGCGATGTCACAGGCGAGGCTGTGCGACAGAAAGGGAAATCCAGTGGCACTGGGGCGGCGCCCTTTGCGCATCCTGGCGGCTACGCGGGTGCGGGAGAGCTTGGAACTCTGAGTGGAGCTGGAGCAGCAGGCGCCCCTTCAGGCGGCGGCTCGCGACAGTCTGTTGACGGTAGGTGCAAGGAATTGCCAATTGTGGGGTTGAGGGTGCTAGTATGTGGGTTTCGGGTTTATGTCGCGAATCGATTGTTCTTCTCCTGGGTTTATCGCACAGTGCGAGCGTGCCTGAAGTTAGCAGGAGCGCGCTATAGCACAACCCACGACGCACCATTGGGCACGCTCGTGGCTGTTGTGCCACGTGCTCCTACCATTGCCCTGCGCCGCAGGGCCGTTGCGTGCCGGCAACGTGAAGGGCAGCAGCGGCTGGCACCCGCCAGCGACACGCCGGCGGAGGGCTACGGCGGCCCTTATCCGATGGAGGTGCTGCGTGTGGACATTGGTGAGGGCGATTGTACGCTGATGTCACTTGTCGAAGGCACCCGGGAGCAGGTTGCTGGCATACATGACATAGGTTGCTGGCGCTGGCCACTGACGTTCTCGAGGTGCGTGTTTTTCGCGCAGGAAATGCTCATAGGCTTCGAGATCGGCGCAGACGACGCGCAGCCGGGCCATCGCGAGCAGGTTCCGAGCATATTTCCGACCATAACGCCCATGCCGCGGGCGCGGATCGCGTCCGCCATCGCCAGTGCCTCGGTCAGCCCGCCGCATTTGTCGAGCTTGATAGAATATGACGTACGAATCAGCGCTCGGACGTCGCGACCGGCGATGCTCGCGAGGCGTCTGCGCGCTTTCATCGGCTGCAGCAGCAAAAAGCGGGAATTTGGGGTGAAGCGATCAATGGGCCGCTCGCGGCGCTTGGTGCGTTTCTTCCAGTGGATTTACTTTGATCCGGGGGCACGCTACATGCTTTACGATGGGCAAGGGGCGCCCGCGACGGTGGCTGCGTCCGCGATGCAGGGTGCGGCCGCTCGCGTGCATGCCTTGTGTATGCACATGCACGCACTGGGCTTGCCCTGCGTCACGCGCTCCGGCGTGCCAAGTGCTGACGCTGGAAGCCTCGGCTCCGCGCCACCACTTCGCAGGAACTGCGCGGCATGTCCAGGGCGATGGAAGTGCTGAGCGCGCGTGGCCAGGGATCCGGCAGTCGGACCGACCACTTCGCGGCGTGGTCAACCTGCTGTCCACGCCGATCCCCGACAGTGCGCAGGGGCAACTGAAGGCAGAGCTGGGCTCGTTCGACACGCGCAAGCTGCATGCCTACTACAGCATCCTGCTTGCTGGGCAGATTATCAGGCCGGAGCTTTCCGGAAACCGGTGGGCGGTGTCAAGCACTTGACAAGACAATAGGTGGGGATGCAAGGTTGAGAGTTGACTTGAGATTCTGGGTGGTCGGGCCGCCCCTGCTCTGTCACAGAGGATAGAATTTAGATCCCGAACAGTTTCGCCAGCGACTTTTCGACTGAAGAATCCAGATCGCGTGCATGCGCCGCCCCGACTGGCCCGCTTGAACCCGCTGCGAGTTCGGCAACTGGCATGCCGCCTGCGCCGACTGCATGGTCGCGCTTGGTGTGCTGTCGGACGACAGGGCGCGGTACGACAAGGGCGTCGAGGTACCGAGCCACAGACAACTCCGACGTCAGTCGTCCGCGGCGAATACGCGGCGGACGGCTTCGTGCGCGTCCACTGAGATTTTCATAGAATGTACCCACGGCTGTTCGGCCTGGGCGGCCTGGTGCAGGCGGCCGAGGCAGCGTGGGCGCAAGATACGGACGAGTCGGGGCGACGGCTACGCTCTGGCATCGGCGCTGGAGTTGCACGCGCGCATCGTGAACGCGTGGGACAAGCGCGACGCGTCCATGCTGCCACGGCGGCTTCAAGCTCTTCTCGTCAATGCCCGCCGCGCCTGCGGGGTGCGCGTGGCGGTGCGGGCCGGAGACGCAGCGCTGGGCGTCTTTCGACGCGCGAGCGGGGCCAGCGCTCCGACCTGGCGGGCGGGGCCGAGTACGCCTGGGTGCCGGTGAGTGTGGTCAATTGTTTTATGGCTGAACCCGGTTCGAACCCGGGAGTGGGCCCCCTGGGCGCGCGGAACCGAGTCGTGGGGCGTTTGCCGGAGGCCATCCGACTCAGAAATCCGTCACAGCGTGGCGCCTGGGCAAGCTGAGGCCAGCAAATCAACCACCCTTCACCCACCCTACGCACCAGGTACTGCCAACCGGCTTCGAGATTGGGTACAATCACAATGGGGTCGGTTGGGCATCGAAAGCCCGAAACCGCCGCCCTATTGGTGCGCTACCGTGTGACTATCAGGAGTTCAGCTGGGGCCTTGCCACAGACGCCGCAGGCAGCGCGGCAGACGCTGGAGCAGGGCGTCACGCGGGATTTATTCTTCGGAAAAATGCCGCCGGGCCTCAGCCTTTAGCCCCCAGCCCGCCGTCGATTGCCGTCCGGACGCCGTGGTTTTCGTTCAACACGCTGGCTACCAAAAGCAGGTACCTTTTACGACACCTTGATGGTAGAAACCTACACCTGGGGGGTACTTCCTACCGACATCCAGAAACCCATTGCGGAGTCCATCCGGCTTGGAGAGTGATTGGGTCGCGCGCTTGTAATTTAGATAAAATCAAGGATTCTATGTCAAGCAAATCACTTATGTTATAAGGCATGTTTATTTAACGCCTGGTGAATAAGTCGCTGATGAAATTGATATTGAGCTGTGGTCCGCCGCTGAAAAAACTAAGGTTATAGTTGGCCCAAACCGCCGCCCCGGCTTCAAAACTAATATTACGGGTCTCTCCTCGTGTTGAGCGCTTCCATAACGCTCATGGTACCCAACTCAAACTCACCCATCGCGACTTTTGGAGAATTCGCCTTGCCCTGCATCGTCATAGGCCTTTTTGATCGGCCCTTTCTGCATGATGCCATAGCACCTAGCTGTAGTGGGGCAGCGGCGGCTGGCGCACCGTAACCGGACCTTGCCGGTGGACGATGTGTAGGCGACAGCTGGCGTATTCTGCACACTTCATATTGGCAAAGCGAATTCACTCGACTGTTGTCTTGTTCGATCATCTATCGATCTGTTACCATGGCTCCGTCCCTGTTGCAGTCGATCGTGCTGTCGGCCATTTCGATGACGATGGCATCGGCATGTTCTACCACTTTAACGTCAACCTGCAGGCATACATGGAGCCGCTGAAGGTCGCGGATGGCGCATAAGCAGCAGCGTAGCAGTCGGTATCGGCAATGCTGCCACCCAGTGCGGTGGTTGCACGTTACAGCACCTCGGGGTCCTTACTGGGGCTCATCACGTCAACGGATCCATTGATGTACAACCCGGCTCGACCAGCATCACAGATGCTGGAACGCTCGCAGCTGGCAGGCTCGCTCCACGGCGCCGCGCCGTGTCCGGTGTTCATTTTTCAATCGGTACCCCGTCCGGAACATCCAGAAGATGACCCCCGAGGCACACGTGCGAAAAACAGCGCGACGGCCCCCATGCTCACCTCGATCGCGACATCGCCCTGGAAGAAGGTCCAGCGCATCCTGACGCAATTCTTCCTGGACTGCGTGTCCACCCCCGCCGGCCGCTTCGTTCGTTAGCCACGCGACGGCGCGCCTCTCGCGTTCGTACCTCCTCTGCGACGCCTTTGGTTTGATGCATGCATACGCAAGGACAACGAAAGGCAACGCAGAGACATCGCCGGAGTGAAGCATGGCATTCTCTGGGTTGGCTGGGTGACTCCGCAAACCACCCGCGACTGAACACCCCATAAGAACCTGGCTCGAACCTCACCGACCCCAGGTCTTGAAAACCCTGGAGGTCGCGATCGCGTTCAGGCCGTCATGGGCATCGAAGACTGCCGCTGCTCCGCCGCGGGCTCGTGATGGGCTCTGCCGTGGTGCTGGCCGTCTCGCAGCTGCTGGGAATCGCGTGGCGCTGCCCTTCCTGTAGGCGCCTTCGTACCGGCACTCACGCGGCGCAGGCCCGAAAGCGCCTTCCTGCCAGCCGGCGAAGGTGGGCTGGGGCAAGCGGGCGGGCGTGCCGGCGGTCGAACATGGTGGCTGCAGCCCGCGCGCGGCGCGGCGGCCGATCACGAGCGGGGACTAGTGGTGCGCGCCATGATGGTAGGTGCCAACAAGACGCGCGTCCCGCCATGGTGCCGTGATGGGCCGGCTCCACCTTCATCTTATCTCCGACTCCACGGGCGAGACACTGAAAATATCGCCGCGCTGCGCAGATCCGGCGATCGGGCTGGCCTGCGCACTGGCCGCCGTCCTCATCGGCATCGCTCGTCGGCCCGGATGCTGACCGAGGTCGTGCAGGCGAGCCCCGGCCTTCCGTCACGCTGCGGCGCCGGCGCCGCGCAGCGGACGTGCGCCGCCCTAAAGTAGCAGCTGCTCGCCGGGCGTTGTTGCAAAGACGCTGCGCGATCGGGAAAGAATGTCTCATGCTAAATCCATCGACCTCCGGCACCCGGCCGGTTCATCCGTGTCCATGGCCTCCTGCTCGCTTTTCCCCCCAGCGCCTCATCCAATCCGAGGTACTCTCACCGCACCGCTCCCTGCCCCATACCGCCGGTCAAACGCCCCACCAGGTGGTGGTCAACTTCAACCTCCTGCTGCCCTGCCTGGCGCTCCTCTGGATGGTCTCCCCTGGCGGCCGCCAGCCCGGCAACGCGGCCGCCGCCTCGACGCTGCGCTTCGCGGCGCTCGTGGGCTTCATCATGCATGCGGCCGCGGCGGCCGACCTCCTCCTCGCCCACGAGCTGGACGCGCGCGCCGCATGGCGGTCGCTGGCCGCGGTGGCTGCCAAGCGGGACTCCCGCATCATGCCGGCCAACTTCATGATGTTGACGTCCTGGGACTCCTGGGCGCGGCGGTGATCTTCGCGGCCGCCGAGTGCGGCGTCGTCAAGGCCGCCGGCGTGCCGGTCAACGGGCTGGCCGTCGGCCCCGGCGCCGCGTTTCGCTGGCGGCCGCGCGGCGCGAGAGCGGCTGGCGGCGGGGTGCGGCCCAGGAGCCGCCGAAGGTGAGCCGACGCGGCGATCGACCGTGCGCAGTTCGCAACGTGAAGAGGGAAGGACGACTGATGGCGCGAACAAAGCAGCGTAGTGCGGGTGCGCCGGCTCTTCGGGATGGAGCCTTCGGCAATATTGAGTATGCTTTTCCTTCCAGCAAATCAACGGCCCGCTCCACGAGCTCTTCTTTTTCGATTACCGATAGGGTACTTGCTTCGCCTAGAGAACCTCCCAGGATGATCCCGTCTACGCCAGCTTCCAGCTGAGCCGTCAGGTTATGTTGGAAAGCGGCGAGATCGAGGGTGTCTTCCGCGGTCAAGTTTGCCGTTGGGCAGCTGCAATGGTGGTCTTGCAAAGGATTGCCGACGTGTACCAACGTCAGCCTCCAAATGTGATTTGCACTGGCAGCGCGATGTTCTGAACATGTATAGAATGCCGCACTGTCGAAGCTCGCCTTTCAAACGCGTGCACGAACGGACGTTGCAAAATCCTCGTGCCATTCGCGCATTGCAATTCAACTACTGTAATTACGCATGATAGTATGAACACGGGATGATGAGCTGCGACAGTAGCACTGGCGCGGCCGCAAGCGCTCCGAGCGCAAGCAGCGGCAGCGCCAGCCCCGGCAGCAATCCACAGTCAGCGGCGTTAGGTTTTGTTCCAAACCCGTACTCGTTGCACGGCGCAGAGGCCACCACGCGGCAGTGCGTGCGGATATCAGGCAAGCGCACGCGCAGAGCGCGCCTGACGCTGCGCTTGCTTTCCAGTCCGCGCGCCGAGCCTGCTCCTGTATCTGCCGTCCGCAGTCTGCCGTCCCTGTGCGGCATCATGCATGCGTACAAACTTGCACTCAACCCCTCCCTTTTCAACCTCGATGGCCGATCTGGCAAAATCGTCGAGCTGCGGGAGCACTACCGCCCCGCGCCCCGCGTCTCGAGCGCCACCTGGCCGAGATCGTCACATCCGGCCTCGTCAGCCCGGTGCGCCGCCGAGCGTGTGCAGCTCCCAGTATCTCGCGCGCCAAAGATTTTCGTTGAGTCCCGGCGCCTGCCGGTTGCCGCGGTTCCGCACGCGCGTCGCAAAGTCGCTGTCGGGGCCGAAGCTTTGCGCCTGGTCGAGGTAAAGCAGCATCGCGGGATGGTGGACCGCAGCGGTGAGCAGGTCCGAAAATTTGCCCATGATGTGCGGGCGGATCGCTTCATTCTCGTAATTGCCCGCGAAGCCGATGACCGTCTTGCGCCGACACGCAAATGGTCCCACAGGAGAGCGAGCTGGCCGCCTGCGTCGCGAGCGGCCGCCTGCTGCGAACAGCGCGCCGCGATGTCGCGCAGCCGCTGTGGCTGTCCTGGCAAAGAGCTGTGGCGTGGTTATGCACGGCTGCAGCAGCGTGGCGCGCCATGGCATCGGCGCTGCAGGCACTCGCATCGTCGGCCTCACCTGTGAGGGGTGCCCCTGCTCAGCCCCGTCGTGTTGATCGGCGAGATGTTCAAGCTGATCGGCATCACGCTGCATGCCAGGACTGACAATCTGGGCCCTACAGCTCTCGCGAGAGCGATGGGGATGCTGCCAAGGAAACCGCGGCTTCTGTATTGACCAATCTCTCAAAGCACCTCATGGACGCCGTTTGTGCCGACCATGTCAGCGTCTCACACGGTGTTAAATAACACAGGTTTGTTGTTGTGGACTCTGGATTGCTCCAGGCCAAATAGACTTGCGCCGCGTTACGCAGGCTGACCGAACCAAGCCGCCCTTCAAGCGCAGGGAAAGCCCACGAAGAGGCGGCCGCGAAAACTGCGGAGCTTGGCGACACCACTTCAGCGACCCCCCGCGCCTCCCGCCGCCACCCGCTGCTGCTTCATGCTGCTGCTGACGCTGCCGCTGCGCTGCTGCCGCGCTCACTTGAAGAGGGAGGAGATGTTGTCGGCGGAGAAGAACGCCTTGAACAGCGGGGCGAGAGTGCGACGACGGGCTTCGAAGGGGGTTTCACCATTGCAAATCAGGGACAAGACAGCATGCAGCCCGGCTTGTGCTGACTGATGGTGATGGACACAGAAGTAACAGTGTACAGCAGCCTCCTAATCCACACAATATACATGTGCCTGCCTGCCACACAGATTCGGAATTCACGCCCCTGAAACAGCGAAGACAGCGCAGTGCTGCTCATCCTGATCCGGGGCTGCGCGGTGATCTCGCCCTCCGGGTGCAGCGACGGGAGGTTTCGGCTTCGACCAGTCCCGCCGGTTGGCCTTGTCCTGGGTGGGGTCAGCACGACGCAGCATGCGGATGCTGTCAGTCCGACCTCTCTCGTGCATGGGCGAGCGCATGCGTACTTGGGCTGCAGCGTCACCCGTGCTTGTGCGCAGAGACGTCATGTGCGCTCGCATGCTGTGACTTTGCTGCAATGTGCAAGTGCGGCGCATGGATGGCCGTCACCAGATGCCGGCCCATGTCCACCACTCTCACCCTGACGCTCGAGAACTCATGTCCGCGGCGGGATGGGTGTCAGCAACGGCTCCATCACCTTGGAAGCCGCCCATGCGGATCTGAGGAGCGGCCGTGGGCAGCGTATTAAGGGGTGGAGTTGACGTTGAGCGTGCACCTGCCATTTCCCCCAACGGGCGAAGGTCCGTGTATGTGTCAACATAAGCATTGCCCCACATAGTATTTTGCCGGAAGCCTCTTAGAGGCGTCACCAGCTGCTGGAAGCTATGGCGCGCTCCTGGGAAAACGCTGCACTCGAGCGTCCCACGTCACCGCCTCTGCTGCACCCGACAGGCCTCTACGCCTCATCATGCCTGGCTGACTGCTGCCTGCAAACAGGTGTCCAGAAAAGCTGCTGCTTGCCGTGCTCGCCGACTGGACCTGGCACCCTCTCGCCCACCCGCTTTGCAGCTGGCCGTTCTCCTGGCACGCATGCCGCATGCTGCCTGCCACACCCATCGGCGCCACACCCATCCCCTGCCAGCGCAATTGCCCCATCCTCTGCAACGTTCAGCCCACACGTGTCCTCCCGCCTGGCAGCGCCTTCACCCCGCCTGCCAGACTCGATACGAGCGCGCTCTCACGCGCCGTGCGCCCGCACACCTGCACCCCCGCACCTGCTGCCGCAGCTGTCCCTGAGGCCCTTGAGGATCGCGTGCCGTCCTTGGCGATGGACATCGCAATGTTGGACAGCAGCGTGCGCGCGTCAGATTGCGCCCCCACTCAGTGGCCATGCCCTTGACGAGCAGGTTGGCGCTGGAGTCCGCCCGTCACCACCGACATGTTCATCCACTGCTGGTAGGACTCGGCTTCCGGTGCGTGGGTGCCGGGGACGGGTCGCGCGAGCGTGGTAGTCGAGGAGGTCGCATGGTCTGATGACGCTATTGGAGCGGCCGGAGGGCGTGGCAGCAGCGCCGCACCGCATACGCGAGGCAATGGCGAAGCCTCCGGGGGAAAAATGCAATTCGGCGTGTCTCGGGCACTTTTCCCGTTGGTGTCACGGGAAATGAACCCAAGTGCGATCGGCGAAGGCGGATGAGGCGCATCGGAACGAAAAAAGCCCGCCGGTCTTGCGACCGGCGGGCTGTTCGAGATGGTGGGCGCGGCAAGGATGCAAGCTGCGCGCACTGCATGCAAGCGAGCGGCTTCAGCACAGCTTCAACGCGCTCAGCTGGGCGCCCCGAAGTGCTGACCGATCTGCGATGGACGCGCTGCGGGATGGCCACCGACTGCCTGAAGCGGCCCTATCCCGTGCTCAGCGTGCACCTGCGACGAGAGGCGTCTTCGTCGGCCACTGTCATCGCGAAATATCAGCGGCAATGAGCGCTTCGACTCGCGAGCCCTGCTGCGCGAGACCGGCGCCACGGATGAGACGGGTGGTGCGTCACGTGACCCCGGAGAAACGCCGACCTCACGCCGTTCATGGCCTCGTCGCGTTACACCAGCGCAGACTTCTTCCCGTCGCTGCCAGTTCGGACATTGCGCTCGGCGCTAAGCGCCAGCCCGCCGACGAGTGATCGCTGCGGATATCGAGCAGCGTCGGATGCGGACGACCAGATTTCAGGGCGCCTACGAATGTCAGGTATATGCCTTCGATGTATGATGCTCCTGCAATTTGTCGGCGGGCAATGCATCGCCACGGTCCTGTTGCGAGCCTCGACTGAGTGTGCAGCTGCCACAGCAACGATGCGCGCATTGAGCTGCCCTGCAAGCATGCAGTGCTTTTGGTGCAGTGTCAATCAGTGTGCTGAATTGATTACATCGACGTGTGCCAGCATGGCCGGTTGATGGCGGGATCAGAACAAGTCAACCGTTGACCGCTCTTGGCCAGATGGCTGAGCTGCTTCACGGTCATCGATCAATTGGCACAAGGTTTCGGCAACCCCGACTGAAACGATGTGACAACTTTATTTTCGCATCAAGCCGCAACGGTCAACTACTTACATAGGCGAATCTAGACAACGCGATGCCCAGGTCACTCTTGTGCAGGATTTGCACAACGAATTAGCGCCAACTCCAGGTACTAGCCCTTGCACAACTCCATGTATCAGATTTATTTTTCCTACTAATTTATCATGCAACATGCTTTACACACGTGTGCGTTTGACAGCTGGCGTTTGCGCCACGCAGTCTCTGCACAAGATGCGGGAATGCAGAGAGCCGCGCGATGTAGCGGTCGATGGCAGGAAGCTTATTCAATCTTTGGTCGCCCCATCACCATGATTTGGCCGCAGTTGTTTCCGATATGCCGATTCAAGGGCGACAGGGACCCGTGTCGGCGTGCGTTTTTTCGCTCGCGGGCATGGCTATAGCCTCTGGAGGTTTTGAGGTCATGTCGAGGGCAGTGTGGTTGTGGGGCAGACAGTGGGTGTTGAATAGACTTTGCAATGAGGCTTGTGCGATGGTGGGTCAAGACGGCGTGATGGGTGGGTGGTCACAGGAGGTGTGACCACCAGTCACAATCGCAACGGGCAGCACAGCGATACCAGCGCAGAGCAAAAAAGGGCGCTCATTCTCAATCCGGGCGACTTGCACCGAGCCGGGTCACTGCTCAACAGCTGCAGGGGTGCTCGGCCGAGGCGATCGCACTGCACCACCACCTCCCACTGCACCAGATGTTGCATCATCAGTCATACACTCTCTGTATGGAATCCTGGGCTCCACTGTGCAATGTATTCGAACCGCCTGCGCGACACGCACGACCTGTTCCACATCCTGACCGGATATGGCCGCGACGCGCTCGGCGAACAGTGCGTGCTTGGTTTCACCTATGGCCAGACCGGCAATTACGGCAATTTCTTCATCGCCTATGCCGGTGGTTACGAAGTGAAGCGCACCAGAGCGACCTTGGCAATTCGTCGGGATCAGGCTCGGTGTGCGCGCTTTGGGCTGCGTGGAAGGGTGGTGCGAGGGACCGAGCGAATCTGCACGAGAATCATTTCGCGGGTAGACGATTAGCTCGCTGATAGTGGCCTATCGCCACTAAGCCGGCAGCGTTGGGCGTGCGTCTTGCCGGGGCAGGGGTGTTGCTCACCGCCGTCCTGGCCTCTCCACTGGAAGCGATTGCACCAGACTGCGCCAGGAATTGTCAGCGACTCTGCTGCAGTGCACGGTGACAGCGCTGTAATGGCGTGCTATCTCGGCATTCAATGTCCTCTCGCCTCCCCACTTCCAATCCACTGAAAAACATGCAATTGATTACAACAAGTGGCGCAAGCCGTAAGTCCTCCCTGGCCGCACATCAATTGCTAATCGCGCACGCAGTGATACAGCTGGATTGATTGATGAAACAAGCGGAGTTTCAGAAAGCATCATGCCGTTGGTCAAACGCCTGAAGTAGATGCATCGCAAGCACGGGTGACTGTCGCTCTGCCATTTTCACAGCATTCTGGATTGAAGCAAGGGTCGATGTTGCACGCTCGCCCCTGTGGATGGAGCGCGAAGGCGCGAGAAGAGCGCCATACACGTGGCGCGCGAAAAGCGCACAGCATTGAGCTCGCATCCAAGTCCGACCTGCAGACGCGCCATGTGCCACGCAACCTGCAGCGGCACGCAGGTTCTACGCAAGGAGCTGGACCGCCGGTGACGAGTGATACGAGCCATGCCCTCGCCCAGGGGGCAAGCGACGCTCCACAACCAGAGAAATGAATGCGGCGCATGGCGCCGATCATGCGCGTGGGCAAGAACTACGCCTCGCAGCCCACCGGATCAATCTCCGCCGGATCGGGTAGTTTGCTCTGGCGAATCCGGATGACGCCTCTAATCGGGTCGATGGAAAGACACGCAAGTCAATTGTTCTAGTCGTCATGTGCGAGGGTAAACATGCCGGACGCGCTCTGTCTGCGTCGGATACTGGAGAGGCTTGCTTCACGTGCGGAAGCGCAGCGAGCAATAATATAAGTACCCTTGAGCGCCCGCTTGAACACGCTTTCGCGGTAGCCAAGTACGCATGCCAGAGGGCCAGGCAAGAAAAGGTGCAACTACCTCATAGCGGGGAAGCGCACACGGCACTCGGTTCGTTGCCAGCCATATCGAGCTGGCGAAGGCAAGGACTGAGGGGGCGATAGCCGTTGGATGTAATTTTGGAACCGGATTGTGACCGTCAAAAGGATTTTGGGCTGGGCGATAGCGTTGGCGCTGGGTATCGGCACCGGCTTGTCGAGCTACGCCATATCTAACGAAACACGCGCTCCTATGAAGCGCTCATGACCGGAGTGTCGCCAAGGGGAATTGCGAGCGGCAATGTTGCGCTTGCTTCGCTTGCGAAGCGCGTCTCGCCCTGCGCAGTACGGGGAGCGACACAGACGCGCTGCGAACCGTACGCATCTGCCTGCGCGGTCTGGTGCGCCGGGCATTGATCGTCCTCTGGTGCGCAAGCGCGCTTTCGAGCGCTTCCTGGGCGCATGGGACAGAGGCGAGTGCCGACGCTCAACGCCTAGGCCTTCTTGAGGACCGGCTCCAGGTCGTACGGCTCGAAGGCCCCCTCCTCCTCGAGCCGCTGCGCATAGTGCGCCCCCAGCCGCACGATCTTCTTCAGCTCAGAGTACTCCTTGAGCTTCCAGGGGTTGAGAGGACAGAGGGGGGCAAGACGCGTGCGTGATCGTGGCGGGTGGTGCAGAGGGAGGTCTCGGGGTCAGGGGAGTGTGCGGTCGAGCATTATAGGTAGGGGCCGAACAGCAGGCGCTGATGCCGACGCCCTGGTGCGTCACCGGCGACCGGCAAGGTCGCCGCCGAATAACCCCCTTTTCCACGCAGTCCTGCCAGGAAGCCGCCCGATGGCCACCGAAATCAAAGTCCCCGTCCTGCCGGAGTCCGTCTCCGACGCCACCATCGCCAGCTGGCACAAGAAGCCCGGCGACGCGGTCAAGCGCGACGAGAACATCGTCGACCTCGAGACCGACAAGGTGGTGCTGGAAGTGCCCTCGACCGTCGACGGCGTACTGAAGGAAATCGAGTTCGAGGAAGGCGCCAGGCGTGAGCGGGCGATGTGTATGCGTCGCAGGTGCGGCCCGACCGTCAGGGGCAAGGAGGTCAAGACGGCTGTCAGGCGGCAACTAGTCCGGCACACGCAAAACGACGCCTGGCTGGCTGGGAAATGCGCCGCCGCGACACGCGTTGATCAGAAACTGGCACACGTCGGCGAGGGGCAGCTACGCAGCGCGCAAGCAGGCGGGCGGGGGGAGGCCCTGCCAATTGGTCGGTCTATCGTCTCTCATTCGTCCTTTTCGTCAGGCAAGCGACCTGTCGACGGCACTTATGCGTTCCGAGGCGGCGGCTAAGCTTGCAGGCCAGCAGCAGCGGAGGTGGGCTCACAACAGACTTGAACAGCCCATCCCTACTGTTGTTGTTGACAAGCGCCCCTCTAGGCCAGCGCACGCCTCCAACGCAGCCGTTTTGACTGTTGCAGGGCACTTGAAGACATGGTGGAACCCATCCATGCTGCGGCCTGCGCACCTCGGAGCAGGCCGCTGTCCACGGAAAGGCGCCACACGCCGCGCCACCAGCTCTTCGGCCTCCGCTCTCCCTTCCGGGCCCCTGGGGCGCCGCTTCTCTCACTCCCCCGTCCCAGCATCATCCCCACCCGCCAAAACACACATACGGCACACGTGCAGGTGTGCACGTGTGCGCGCGCGCCCACCTTGCTCTCGTACTCCTCAATCAGCTCCTGCCTGCAGCTCGGCAGCCGCGTCACCACCACGCCCAGCCCGCCGCTGCATCGCTCCGCGCGTCCTCGGAAGCAGCTACCCGGGCCACGCCTCGATGATGCGGCCCGACACCGCGACCAGCGCCGGGGCCGCTCCCAGAGGCGGTGGCCCACGACACCGGTAGGCCGTCCATCAGGAACTCGGCGGCAAGTCGCCGAACATCGTTCTGCCCGACGCCGATCTGGAAACCATCCTTCCGCCCACCGTGCAGGGGGTGCTGGTCAACACCGGCCAAAGCTGCATCGCGCCGACGCGCATTCTCGTCCAGAAAGAGCGCGAGGCCGAAGCCGTCGGCGTCATCAAGGCGATGTTCGACGGGACGCAGGTTGGTGATCCGATGAACGAGGGCGGCCATATCGGCCCCGTCGTCAACAAGACGCAGTTCGACAAGATCCAGGGACTGATCCAGTTCTTACTCATCGATTGCGGCCACTTTAATTGCATGGCAGCTCACTGCACATTTAGTTAGAGGTAAGAGAAAACGGCCGGTCTGCGTGACTGCCCACAAAAGTAAAGCCACTGCCAGCCCACAACACGAAAGGGCCTGTTCCCCGCCGCTGCCGCGGCCGCATCCACGTCTGCCCCCGAGCGGGCCACGACAATGGACGGGGGCTCGCTGCCGCGTGGCTGCCGTGCGTCTGAGCTCACTGGCTGGCGCCCAGGTGGCAGGACTAAGCTGCCCGCTCCGCTGCTGGTGTGGCTGTCTGCGGCCTGGTCAAAATCATGTGCTCTAGATCCGCGCTCGATGGCATAGGCATTCGCCTGCAGCGCGCGCTGCAGATAGGGTTCGTCGAGCTGGCGCGACCGCCGCCGCTGCGCCCGACACGGCATCGAGCGGTGTGACCTGCAACAGCGCTGGATCATCAGAAGCGACGCGCGTCGGGATATGCTCTCATGCTGCTGCAGGTCATGTGAGAGGGGCGGGCAGGGTGAGCTTGCTGTGCACTCGCTCACGGTGCACCAGCTCGACAGCACGCGCGTATGCATGCGAGTCGACTTCATCGCCCTGAGGCATGCACGCAAACATCTGGGCCAATTGATGTACATGCGCATGCAGATGTTGCCGTGATCAACAGAGCGTGCGTTATTGGATGAGTGTGCCGCTCCTTTGCAGGTGTTCCGTCCCAGAAAATAAGGCCTGGACATACAAGTTTTTTTATTTTCTGGGAAAATCCCTGGCTTACGGGTCTTTAGGCGCTATAATAGGCGTGCTCGGCTTAAAGGCGATCTGGGGAGCAGCGCAACGTTATGTGTCCATCATTTCCGGTATATTGATCGTGACTGCTATTTGTTGCGTTTGCTCGAGGACAGTGAGCACTGCGCCAACATGGCGGTCTGCAAATTGCGCCGGATCCTGCGCCCGCGCGCCCGCCGACAATGCAGAAACAAGGAGTGTTGCCGCAAGACCCAGTCCCCAACGCAAAGCCATCTTGTTCATCGCCCGCTCCCGTCCAGTTCGGAAAAAAACTTCCTACCGAAAAATTGCGCTACCTCCCGCAGGTCAGAAAACGACCGACGCGCCCAGAAGCGGGCCGGCGAGCGCAGCGCTCGTCCGAACGTTCCCCCTCTTGTAATCGACAGCTCTTCGCGCATGATCAAAAGCCTTCCCTGTAGTAGATGCCGTATTTAACGATACAGTGAACATGAACAACCTGCAGTAGTGGTGTTAGCAAAAAGCAAGCTGGAAGCCGATACCCCCACTTCAATTTCAGGAAACACAAAACCCTGCCCCAACCCAGCAAAAACATGGCCATTGCCGAGTGGCCAGCTGGAACGCAAGGGCCGACGCCGCGCTCTTTGCGATTCGCCACCTGTTGCTCCAGCAGCAGCGGCTCAGGGCAGTCCCAGGTGTCTTTCGCCGCGAGGAGTTGCGCAAATCGTGGCCAGCCCGCAATGGCAACACGATGCGCGCGCCCGGTTGCGCGCAGAGCAGGACAGCAGACGCCCTGCAGCGGCCCGAGCGCCGTCCTCGTGCATCGGGTCAAGGGAGTGGGCAAGGTACCACCATCGGTAAGCTGGCGCAAGGTCTGGTCCGAGCAGGCAGCAGGTCGGCCTGCGAGGTGTCGCGCAACGGCGCGCCCACACGCTGTAGGGCTCTGCCTATGCGCCATGGTTCGACGGTTCCTACGAGGTCTCGGCCAATCCAACGGCGCCATGCCTCGCCTCCTGCCCGAATCCCTGGCCATCGCCGCCATGTACCCTTGCGATCGCAGCTCACATTCGGGAGACCGCCACCAGCGCCGCCGACATCCAATGCCCCCAAGCTCCAGCGCTGCCCATGCACGCGCCACCGACCGATGCGCGGCGCAAGGCTGACGTCATCGCCGCCGTCAACGCCATGTAAGAGGCATCTCGCCGTCGTGGCTGGACGCCATGCCGGCCGTCGCACACCCGGCACGCGTCGTCAGCCACCGGTCGTCGACTGCAAAACCGCGGCGTTTGAGCAGGTGCTTCGCCTTCAGTCCATAGGGACAGATGTGGCCGGGCATGACCTGCGCCTTCGTGCACCTCTCTGCCAGGTGGAGGGGTGCCGCCCCGTGGTTGGGTGGGTGGGGTGGGGGCCGAGTCGGTTATCAGCGAGGTCGATATGAGGCGACCCGCGACAACCGTCTGCTCTTCACGAGGCCGAATGGCGACCGCCACCTGATCTCAAACAGTGCGGCGCTCATGCAGAGCCCATGCCGCGACCGCGGCGCTCCAGCCCACCGTCGCGTGAACCTTGGCCGCCTGTCCACACAGCAGCAGCACCGGCAGAAGCGACGCGTGCGCCAGAAGCTTGCCCGGCAGGTCATTCCGAGCATAGTGCACGCACGTTATCTTTGTGTACGCCATCTGTCAGGACGCCATGGCACTGCTGACGGCCTGCTGAGGCACCTGGTCATAAGATCAATTGGTACTGTATCATGTTTACCAATATGTTGTTAGTCAGCAACGCATTACTTTGGTTCTGTAGATTTTTCAAAAGTACAGGTGTTTGACACAAGATCGGCTTGCAGATACGTACCTCAATCGTCAAGCGGCCATTGACAGCCACGCTCAGGTGTGTGGTTCAGCTGTGTTGATGCAATGCCAACGGTGAGAGCGACCCAATAAGCAGCGGCGCAAGAACGAGCTTGTTGGGCGTTCGAACCTGGGTGACGACGTCAATCCGCATCGGCTTGAAGCGGCGGCATCGCCTTGGACGTTGCAAGCAGGCACCGTGATCGCCGCCAGCCTGATCACCGGACTGGACTCGGACTTGCCAGGCATCGTGACCGCGCAGGTCACCGAAAATGCGTATGACAGCGTCACCGAGCGCACGCGCAGGAGCAGGCGCTGCAGATGCTCGTGAAGGAGGCGGAGCGGCGATCCGACCCCATGCGCAGCAACTCAGACTTTGGTTCTTTGGCGGAACGGACTGGACGCAAGTTACGCGCGCTCGCGAGCGCGGACCTGCCGCCGCCCCTCGCTGACTGGGCGCTGGCCCTTTGCCGCGACAACATGCAAGAGCCTATCAAGGGGTGTCGGACTGGACGACAGAAGAGCCAACCAGCTGATGCACGTGAGCAGGAAGAAATGGGCTTGCCATGCAGCGGGTGCCGGCGGCCATGCGCTGCACGTGCGCTGCGGGCATCGACGTCACAGTCAACCTCATGGCAGCAAACCGGATGCTTGCGCCGCTCACCCTGACACTTTGTCTGTATCATCAGGAATCACCCGTTTCGCGTGGCTTGTTGACGAGCCCGTTGCTGGCTTGGATGGCAGCAGCTGCGACGGCAGCGGCGAGGGGGGCCGGCCGCTTGCTTACGTCAACTACAGGCGAGGAAACCAGCGCGCCGCAGACCATTGTCGCCAGACCGAGCGTCACAGGTGTGCGCTCCGCCCTGGCTTGGCGAAGTCACCGCACGGGCGCTGGGCCGCGCGGAACGCGCATGACTTGCCCCCCATTTGTGGCTATTGGCGATATCGCAGCAATAACCGCCGTATGGGACGGGCCGACCACGCGGGTTGGGGATATGAGCGAGGTTGTGCGGTGCGCATATTCGGCGACGCGCTGCCGGTCTGGCACCTGGAGGACAGCGCCCAACGGAAAGGGCTTGGCAAGCACCTGATGCAGCGCTAGAGCCAATGGTGGGCGGGCGGCTGATGGTGCGGCGCGCTGTGTGACCTCTTTGATGCTCTCCTGGGTCGGAGGTCCCTGAGAATGGCAAGACTGAGGCGGGTTATGCCAGGGCGGGCAACGCGCGGACAGCAATGGCGTTGCGATAGGCGCGCAGCGTGGATCCTATGGGCGTGCTGCGACAGCAGGCGGGAAACCGCGACGGCGGATGATGAGCGGCCTGAATGCCTGGGCAGCACCGGCTACGCGACCTATGCCCTGGCGGCATGCGCGACTGGTGCCATGTCCCAGCCGCGAACCAGTCGCGTCCACCCAGAACGTCTGACCGTGTCGCCTGCACGTGATCTGCGCCGTCCCCTTTGCACTCGCCCGGCAGGCCGTGCGCTACGGAATGCGCGGCGTCATGCTCACAGTGATGCGCGCCAACGAGGCGGCAGTCGCATTCTATACGCGGATGGGGTATGCCGAGCACGAGACGTCCCCAGGGATGGCAGACCCTGACGAGCGCACGGGCTACATCATTTACACGAGCAGCTGAAGCCCCGGCGCACGGCGGCGGCGGCATCGGCAGGCGCAGCAGCGGCGGCGGGCGGGGCCAAGGATGGTGCCCTGGGAGCGTGGCCAGCGCACAGGGGTAGCTTCAAAGAGCAGTAGGCGCGCAAGCAAAGTAACAAAAAAATGATTTCTATTTTGCTGATGCGTACGAACTGCACTTGTGTACTCGCTACTTGGTGTGGAAGCCGCTCTTCTCTTGCCCGCTTGCCCCTTGCTTTTTTGTTCGGCACAGGCGCCGGCTATTGTCATATTATCAATAACACAAGAAGATGTAGAAATCAATGAAAATAGCCATATTAACATTAGGAACAAGGGGCGATGTGCAACCTTACGCAGTGCTTGGAAAAGCGTTGAAAGAACGGGGACACGAAGTTGTTTTGTCCACAGCAAAAAACTTTGAAAGCCTTGTTTAGAATCTTCCATCGACGGCCTAAAGTATTACGTTCGCATGCAAATCCAACTCATCAATAAACAAAACATCTCTTTGACCCATCTGGTTGGTGATTTGTGTAAATACCGGCCTAGAATACCACCGCTTTCCCAGCTAACCGGGCCGCTGGTATTCTTGATACTCACCAAGCAAGCTCTTATCTGTGCCGCAACTCGTCGTTTCATGCTGTTTAGGCGCTCATAATCTCAGCACAAGGTCCATCTGATCCTGGGGTAGGGCAAACGCCCAGCAGCGGCGATGGCGATGCGCCCGTTGGCGGCCAGCTAGCCGCCTGGATTGCGAGCGGGTGCTGAAGCCAAAGGCGTCCGCGAACGACTCCGGTCAGGCAGCTGTTACTGCTGGCGCTCTTGGGTGCCGGAGGCTCGCCCTGGTACTACTTGGAGCTGGCCCCGGGCAGTATGCGAATGATGGCGGTCGCCTGGACGCGTTCCATGCTGTGCGTCATGCGTGTGAGAATCCGGCGTATCCCTCGTGCGGGCGACCGTGTAAGCGCGTGCGACCAT
This sequence comes from Scenedesmus quadricauda, assembly GCA_002317545.1. Taxonomy (NCBI): domain Eukaryota; kingdom Viridiplantae; phylum Chlorophyta; class Chlorophyceae; order Sphaeropleales; family Scenedesmaceae; genus Scenedesmus; species Scenedesmus quadricauda. The sequence continues at coordinate 3,627 of NNCB01000061.1, read as the reverse complement.
CATGGTCTATGCGCTGACCTGGTTTGCGCTTTGTGCGCTCAGCCTCTTTTTGCGTGGCGGCTGTGGCGTATTCGGGATTGAGCTGCAACCGGCGATCCCGTCCGAAGTGCACGTCGAGCGCCTGGATTGCTTGCTTGCGCCGAGAAGCCCGCCTCGTGACACTGGAGGATTGTACGTGCACGCAGGAGACTACCGGATCCGGGGTTGGTGGCAGGTTTACAATTACAAGCGTTGAGAGTACAGGGTCAACGGCACCCAGGAAGCAGACAGCCCAGCAGGCCCGACACCCGTGCACCTTGGCCGCCACGTGGCCAGTGCCGCAGTGGGGATGAAATGTCAATGTGAGCGGACTTGGATGAAGTTTCTCGCAGTGCACTTGCATGTGGCCAAGCAGGCAGGTGGTCGCGCAACAGATCAGGTGCAATGCTGGACCTTGTGCATGGGACCTTGCAACTGTACTTATAATTTATTCATAATAAGCGCTCGTCGCAAATTCTTTGGCTTCGCGCAGTGTCGCTTCTGTTCGGACAGCCGTGCTGGCGTCTGGCAGCCTACGATACGCAAACGGGCAAGACCCACCCTCTGGGGACAGCAACGGCGGATGCGTGCAACGCCGAGATCGCCTGCGGCAGCACGTCTTGCACCAGGGGGGAGTGCGACCCAATATCCAACAGTTGCTGTGCTAAGGGTGGCGTGATCAAGACCTTGCTGGGCGGCTGCTGCCCTGCGCAGCAGATCTGCCAATCGACGAGGTATGGGGCATACTGCTGCCCCGACAAGACCCGCTGCTACAATGGTGTATGCAAGGACACCCGGTCGTTCTTGTTCCTGGCTGACTGCCCAGCCAGGCGCTGATGCGTGTTTGCGTGGTCGTCGATACATGCCAAAGTTCAACCATCTGCGGCATCATAAGTATTGTTTGCAGTGAGAAGACATAGAGGTGTAAATTGGCACATATGGCTGGTATGGCGTGCATATTACGTACGGCGTCCACTGATCCATGAGTTTCCTGGTGCAGATAGATCACCTGGCAGAAAGGGTTTGATCAAATGACCAGAACAAGTCCCACCTGTATTCATCATGCAGTTGAGGTTGCATTGTGCCCTCGACAACCAGCACCCTTTTTGCCACGCGCAGTCTATCCAATCAACTAACTGTGCGGACCACCGGAGATTGCCCTGTGCTGCAACTGGGGACGAGACCTGCTGGCAAAACAGCCGCTGCTGCAAGGCCCCGACATGCGGCTCCAACTGCTCGACGCCAGGGTCGGTGTCATCGATGGCAATATCTGGAGCACGACCATCGCCGCACGTCATTCGCCACAGGTCACGATGCACTTGCGCGCTGTCGATGCACCTGCGCGGCTCGCTGGTACCCGCCTATGCCCGCGGCCATGTGCTCGACACGCTCAAATGGCGGTTCACCTACGCCTTTGCCGGAAATGCCGGTTATCCGGCGTTGGTCGACCGAACGACTGTAAGGCTCGCGCTGTGTGGGTCCATGGTGTGTGGCCCAGATGAGGACTGCCTGGGCCGCGGCATCTGCTGCAGGCGTGGCGCCCAGCTCTGCGGCGGCGGCTGCTGTGACCTGTCCAGCAGCGTGTGCCTCCTGAACCAGTGCCGGCCATCCGGTTCTACGTCATGCAATGGGCAGATTTGTGAGTCAAGGTTTAGTGTCTTGCAGCAGTCAACTGCCATCGCTCTGTTTGTGGGCCTCTGCAGCGCCCAACGCACTGTTGTCCGGGGCTTATATGATTGGCAGCAGCTCCCTTGGGCCTTGATGGGCGCTGCTGTGCAAGTTCAACTGGGCAAACGCACCCATAATGAGGCAGGTGCGCAATCAACCATCACGTCTCATCACCATGGTCTGATGTGGTCTACTACGCGCAGGCGGACCGGGGACTATGTGATGACGGTCAGACGTGCTAAGTGCAACAGGAAGCATCGCATGCCGTCGAAGGTTAGTGTGTCAGCATTGTTCCCGTGCTTGGACACACCAGGATAGTTGAGTGCAGGAGGGGGTACAGGTGTCTCTTAGTGGCGAGGTTAGCGATATCATCTCGCACCATTTATCTGTTGTTTGCATGACGCTGTGCCTCGCAGGTGCTGCCCTGGCGACTATCGTTTGTACGACACCTCGTTATTTTTGAAACTGCAAGCGGATGTTTGGGTTTCGCAACACCCAAAGCACTTGTAAAGTCAGAGATAGATTTAAAATTGAGGGCTTTATATTTCGATTGAGTGTTCTATCATGTGCCAAAGTTGCTGACTTCGATCACTGTTCACCATTGTCAAACTCTGGCAGGTGGTTCCCGTTCCAGCAGGCGTGCCCTGAGGCATGGGGTGCCCTGCGTCCTCCACGAGCTGTGGCGGCAGTTGTTGCGACCGGTAGGGGTGCGTGTTGCCAATCTGCATTCTCGACTTCGCACATCGCGCTTTTTTTTGCATGCTGTGATTCAACTTGGGTTAGAGGGTTTGATTCTTGAAAAGAGAACCAGAGGTAAGGAGCACTATCTGTCTGATACGACTTGCGGCCCTCGGGTCATCCCTCCGCTTACCTGGCATTGCCCCTCCTACTTTTCTACCTGTCCATCAACAACAAGTGTGCTGCGTCTCAGGCGCTACAACTGTGGCGGCAGTGTAATCCTGGCACTACAACGCCTATGGCGCATGCTGTCCGGTGAGCTCGGATGCCGCTGGAACCAGCAGGGCTTATACTAGGGCCCTGTTCTCTGCTCCTGCCTTGGCAACTCCCTGTCTAATAATACAGTAACCAATAATGGCGCTACTGTCAAATGGAACGCGTCCCCATCATGCCGTGCCGCCCTGCTTTCCTGGATCTCTGCATGCAGTGGGGCCCGGTTTGGCTTCAGCTACGTTCTGGAACAATGTCCACACGAGGGAGTGAAGGATCGGAGCAAAATTCATGCCGAGACAATAGCTGGTAGCATTGAAGAATCTGCAAACAACTGGGCCGGCGCCCGTCAACCCTTTGCGAAGCCCACGGGTGCGCGCATCGCCAGGGTCGGTCGATCCATGCCCGCATAAAGAATGGTAAAGCTATTCAGGGATAACCCTGAAAGCCTTTACCATTACTGTTGTTGTTCATTTATTGCTTGATTACTTTATGACTGCTAGGAAGCCCTCAATTGTATCTGGCTTTAAATGTTTGCAATGGTCCCTGCGCGCTGATGTGAGGGATCTGCAATTTGCAATGCTACACACTGTCTTTTCCCAGTGGATGTTTCGGATGGATATTTCTATGACACCATTGATCTGCATCTTCACAGCGTCGAATCAGACTGTTCAGTACCACCTCGGCACTAGCCCCCTGGTAACTGGCCTGTACACTTACGGTCGGAGGTGCAATCTCCGGATATTGGGATACAGGGAGGGTAACCAGACCCAGGATACCCAGTATTACTATAATAATTGAAATCACTGTAGATAGTACAGGACGTTCAATAAAGTTTTTAAACATGTAACTTTGTGTGTTTACATGTGCCTATCAAGCGTCGACCTCGCTCAACATGTACGTAACCTCGATCGCGCTGGAATCGCAGTGTATTGACGTTCTTAAACCTAATGCGAGATTTACCGGTAATAATTGTACAATGCGTGATCAGGG